>VZTL01032056.1:2568-22551 GCA_013400535.1 Scopus umbretta
ATGTTTCTTGTTCTCACAACAGAAGTGTGGGTCCTGAGGAATCCAGCTGTGTGCTCAGCATTAGAGAGTAAGGAGGTGATTCGTGTCCTTAGACAGCAGTAGCACATCTCTGCTTACAGAGAAGCAATGATAGCTGTTGGGATGGTGCAGGCAAGGTGGGCTAGAACAAAGTCCTTGGGTGCAGCAGGTATCTGGCTGTTTCTAGTGGAGCAGAGGTAGCAGTTAAGATGGGCACAGAGCAGTGGGTCTGCATCACAGTGCAAACCCAGGAGAGGCTAGCAGCAGGATAGCTGGCTGCAGGAGGCTGCAGTCTTGGTATGGTGTTTGCAGTGGGTAAGGCATACTAAAATGAGAGCAGCTTTGGGGTGGGTGAAACAGGTGGTGATTGTACTTGGGGAGTTGGCAGTATCTGGATATTGGAAAACTGCAGATGGGAACCAACCTGGTCACATAAGAGAGGCTCATAAATGTGTCCTGTTGCACAAGATTGTGGTTTCAGGTAATGCAATAAAACAGGGGGTTTTAGCTGTAGAAAGGGAATGATTAAGCATCGAGTGTACTCCAGGAAAGAGCTGGTTTGCCCTGGTTTATGCAAGTACTCATGGTTCTAGGAAGACACATGACTGATGCTAAGGCTGGTAAACCAAGCAGAGAACTGTTCCTGTGCCTCTGGGATACAGAAAGCCGGGAAGAGCTATGAGCATGGGCTCTTTATGCTAGTTGTTGCTGGGTCTGTACTCCCCACAGTGGTTCTGCAACTATGACTGGCTTCACAAGCCTGAGAAACTCTACTAAACACCCTGGACTAACTCAGGGCAGAAATTCAACTGTAGTCGGACTTATCTTGGAATGATTATTGATGTTTCAATTAGAGACTCACCATCACTAGTTTTTTTCTTTTAACATTCTCCCAATTTATTTAGCTCCTTTCTATTCCATCCTGTTTCTTCTTGACTGCATGCTCTGGAGGGAGCTCTGATCAGAGGCCCTGACCTCTAGCAGTTTTGTAGCCTTATGATACACTTCTGATAGCAGCAAATGTGAATTTCTCAAAACATGGAGGTGGGAAGGTTTTATTGGCAGGTATTAATAGTTTCTGGCACTTGCAATCTCTCCCAAAAGATTGGGAAGAACTGCTTGTTTATGCTGTGAAGCAGAGAGCTCTGCAGAGTTCCCATTCTTGGATGTAGCTTTCAATACTTTCCTGCTACCCCAGCACTTGCTGCTATGTTTGAGAGTGCAGCTATGAGTTATTTCAACTTGTGCTCTTAAACACCTGCATCATTGCTTGGTGATGGTGGAGTATCTGAAATCTGTATCTTTGCAGCTCACTAGTCACCAGTGAATGAATATAGGCACTGGTGATCCATTTTAATCTGTCAGATTGTTGCCTGGTTCCAACTTTGGACTTGCAGCTCACTGTTTTCTGATAACTGTGGTTCTTCTGCTCTCAAAATGCTGTCCAGTGGCCAGGCTCAGGTGTGGGCTCAACCTGGCTTTTCCCTTACTTTTTATATTACAAAGCTAATGAGAAGGCTGGGGTTTTGTGCTTGTGTGCTAAAAATAATCCCTGCTAGGACTGCTTTGTAACTTGAACAGACAAGCAAGGATGGTGCCTGTTTTACAGGGGGAGGGGATTCAGGTAGAGTGTGGAAAAGATGACTTGTCTGTTGTTCCACAGGGAATTTTTGTCAGAGCCAGAAATTAAATGTTGATCTCAAATTCCACTCCAGGGTTCCTGCTGTCTCAATCTGCTGCTGTTGGAAGCAGTCAAATGAGTGCTTGTGATTTTCAGTTGGGTTGTCCCTTGACTGTGGTTTACGGCTCTTCTGTGGAGATGTGGTAACTGCTAGTGTGACTGTTCTGCTTCCACTCCAATGCAGTGAAACGTGTTGGTTTTAAGTGACTTTTAGTGCTCTCTTCTGTAGGTCTGTTTTACTTGGCAGTGGAATTGCAAGGTCACTTTCTGCAAGAGGGTGGTGGAGTCCTAGGCAGGTGCATTGCGAGTGCTTCTCTGCTGACGCTTTAGCTTCTTGTCAGCACTCAAATGTAGAGTACAGTGGCTGGATCATGTGCTCGTACTGCTTGCAGCACCTTAACTTTTAGGTAAGCAAGTCTTCCCTGTCAGTTAAGGGATTCTCATTCCGTATCTGCTTCTTGTGTTTAATGTTGCTTTGCTGTTACTTAAACTTTCCTAAGCCTGTTCTGTGTGTGGAAAACACCCCTGAGTGACTCACTGATAAAAAACAAGGGTAAAAAGTTTAAGGTTCCTGTTTAATGCTAGCCTACTGCCTGCTTTGAAAACAACGTACTGCTTTATTGTGTCTGGTTTAGTTTGGATCAAGTTTGTTCTGCTCCCTCTCTGGGGGAATTTAAAAAAAAAAAAAAAAGCCTGCTCCAGAAAACAGGACAGGTTTAGATTGCACCTGTCACTCAGCCCAAAAATATACTTCAGGTTTGGTATAATTTAGTCAGGCACTTCCAGCTCTATCTTGAATTGCTCCTCCCTGAAGGCCTTGCTTAAACAAAACCTCTTTAGGCATAAGAGGTTAATGAGCAGGTTAGCAGAGATGTTCTAGTAAAGTTAACTTGTCTAGTTGAGACAGCAACAGATGTAGTTTCATCGCGAGCTTGCTGCCACTGGAAGGGGATGGTCTCGCTTCCCCTCCTGTTTTGTTCCTATTGCATCTCTTGGGCTGGTCCTGATGTTCGTGTGGCCTCGTGCCAAGCTGATGTAACTCACTAAAATGGCATGAGATGGGCCAAAATGAAGACAGGATTTTTGCCAAGACAGTGCACTGAATCTGTGTTCCTGGAGCAGAGAAACACGCAGGCCTGTGCAAGGGTGACTCAGAGGGGATGGAGCGGGGAGACCTTGCTGGGGAGGCTTAGCTTAGCTCAGCTGTGTTTTGAAGCTGTTGGACCAGCACTGGTCCAGTAAGTGCTTCTCTTTCAGAAGACAGTGGTAGTAATTACTTCTAAACCTGCGGAGAGAAGACCTGAGCCATCTAAATCCAGGACTGTCTGCATGATGGGGACCACCTTTGAACTGGGAACAGTTACTTGTTAGAAAAAGCTTGTCCTTTGGAGGGTGCATAGACAGCTCTTGCTGGGAGGTGGTGGTGGTTGGTGACTTCTTCAGAAAGATTTCCATCAGTAGTGCTTGAGAAACTAATAACTCCCCTTGTGTGGGCAGTGCAGCGCTGGAGATTTACCCCTACTCACAAACCTCTTAAGGAGGGCAGCAGAGTGGTTTTGGATCATGGGTGTGGAAAACACCAGCAAGTTGAAGCTGTGAACTAACAGGCAGTGCCACTTTAAAATTTTTCATTCTGCTCTGGAGATTATTGGCACAGCCTCCTTCAGTAAATGCAAGGTTGTTGCCATGGAGGACAGGAAATCCCTCGTCTGCACAGAGAAGGAAAACATTGGAAACTGTCCTACTGTAAAGCACAGCTGCCTCTGTGCTGGGAGAGAGGTGCCTGCTTCTATGGGGTGTTTTCCAAAGGTCTCGGTTTTTGTCTGCAAGTCTTTGCACATATTTGCTCTGTTTCTTAGTGGGCTGCTTGAGCATTTGAAGAATAACTGGACAAAGGAAGTGGGAGCAGCTGGTTAGGACTAGTTTTAAGTGTCCTGATTAATGTGAGAAGCAGGAGAGATTTTCACTTGGGAGTAAGATACTCAGCAAACTTACAGTATCTGCCTCTCCTTTCATGACTACAGCTCCTCTTATTCCTGTTTCCCTCTACTGTTTGCAGAGGAAGGTCTCTGTCTTTTCTTCCCTTGGACCTCTTGGAGCAGGAGGTATCTCTGCTGTTGTGGGTCTGTGTTCTCCACTTGGCAATCTGAGATGTATCCTGGCTGCTATTGCTGGAGGTGGGAACAGCAGTTTAGGCTGTGTGTACAGCTCTAGCAGCTGGTCCATCTGTTCCTGCAAATACCTAGATGCTTAGAGCTGACCTAATCTTAGGAGATGGGGAAGAGGTGAGACTTGAGAAAGATTGTTCAGGACATGTTGGCACTATTTTTCCACTGCAGGGTCTGCAAGCAGTCACAATTCCCTCGGGAGATGAGACTGGACAAGCCTGTGGTGGGTTAAGCAGCTTTGTCAAACCATCGCTGTTAACATCATCAAGTTGTATAAAGATTGAGCTGCTTGGTTGCTGCTGAGCATGAGTACCTAACCTATCATCAGTACTTGTCCTTCTTACCTATGGTCTGCTTCAGAGGCCAGATGAGCAGATTGCTGCTGATGTGCACCAGTGGTTATTGATCACCTCTAGGCAGACCACTGGATCAGGACTTTCATTTCCTTCAGAGACAGGTTTGTCAGTAGTCTACTTCAGGTCTGGTTCTGTCCCGTTGCTGTCCTGTCTGTCCATGCTGTTGCAGTCCTGAGTTGTGTTAGGTGCTGAACAGAAACCGAGAAAGCTATGTCCAACTTGGTGAGCTTTAACCTCTGCTTGGCAAGGTTTTCTGGGCCAAGTTTTTGTGCTGACATTCATGAAGCTGCACTTGCTGTTCCAAGGCTCCAGAGGATATTCCTGCATGTAGACCATGGTGTTATGGGAGGTGTCCTGGCTGGAGAGGAAAGGGAGCTTTGCTCTTCAACTTCTCATTGTACACCAGTCGTTTTTGCTTTTAACATAGTGCAGTACTTCCTTTATGTTTAACTGAGCTGTGTTGTTCCTAATGCTGTATGCTCTTAAATCAGCAGTGAGGTCCCTGGGGATACCTCTTGGGAGTTGCTCATAGGGATGGTGTGGGTGGACTTGAGGCACCTTTAGTACCCATTGTGATGGAAACAGCATCAAAATCCCAGGGCTCTGGTTGTGGGGCTTAAACTCCTGGATCTTCCCTGAAGCTACTTCAGGATTTCCCTGGCAGCTGTTTGCAGACTTGCCATAGCTCAGCTTTTATGCAGTGCAGAGTGATGCAACCCTAGTTCAAACAACCCTCTTGCACTGTTTCTTATGTTGGGAGAGTGTCTTCTGATGTAACTTGGCATTGTTATGTTGACTTGCATGAATGCAAGGCTGATTTACACCAATAGCGTTCTCTGGCTGTGTTTGCCTAGCCCTGTAAACAGCGGGTTGTGATGTCTGTCTGTCGAGTCAGCATGTGCAGCCTGATTCACATCTTCCTTCTGTGACTGACCACAGAGCACCACCTCCTCCTTTCTATAGCAGCCCTCTGTATATTTGCACAAGTCAAGTCCCACCCTCTGTGCTGCTTTATTTTCCCACTGATAGATGACAGTGTGTGTGTTAGATGTCTTCACCTTGACATAATGTGGTTCCTCTGCCCTGATGTGAGACCGGGCTTTTTAGGCTTTGCATCCATCTGTTGCAGAAAGCCTGCTTCAACCCTGAGGCTGGCATTCTGGGTCTGGACTGGCATCGTTTAGCCCATTGGTGTAGAGCCTGGTTGGGTTTCTTTATGGCTGCGTAGTCCTCAAGGCATTTCTAGTCCTATGGCCTGTAAAACATGCAAGGTGACATGGAAACCAATCACTGGTGTCAACAAGACAATGTGGGGAAAAAAAGCCCTGCGTGTCCCTTGTTTATATGCAAAGGGAGAAACAAAAGGGAGGAATTAAAGGCAATAAATTAAAACAGAGGTGGTCTTGCTGATCTTCATTTCAGTTGTCAGTGACAACCATTCTGGCAACTGTGTGCAGCATGGAGTCTGTCTTATGTTTTCTAGAGGGACCAGGCCATCCTTTTGTTAAAAGAGGCTGAGGAACATGGTTGGGGAGAGCAAATGAATAATGTATCACATTACTCCCCTTCCTTTGTGGCAAGGATTGGCAAAAAGGACAGTCAGAGCTTGGCCTTCTGCAAGAGGAAGGAAGGAGGCAATGCCAATGGAGCCAGTGCTCCAAAAAAAGGACTGATGGGTGTGTGTCTACCCGTCTCTGGCATTATGGATGCACACAGCTATGAGCCTTTCTTTGTAAGGCCCTTCAAGGGGCTCTGCAGAGGGTGACAGAAAATCTTTTGGCCTGTCTTACACCAAGTGCAAAATGTAATGTGGCACCTGGATGCTGTGCATGGCTTCAGCCTTGGGTAGAGAGGAAGAGGGAAAATGCAACATTTATTTGCTGTCCTTGGAACTGTGCATGTAATGTTTGCCTGCTTGAGTGAAATTGCAAGCTGGAGGATGTGTGCTGAAGAAGGAAAGATGATGCTTGGCTGAAAAACTTTCCTCGGGCAGGGTAATTTAGTCTACAGAAACTGGTTATTCATAGAAGCTGTGCGGTGCACGAGTACACAAGCCTTCAACTGCCAAAGCTTTCTTGGTGCACATAACCAGAGGGAGGTACAAAGCAAGCAGAGAGTCCTCTGTGGGAGACAAATATCCCTGTGTCTTAGTGGAGAAATCTCTGTAAATAAACCACCTTGCTCTGTTTGGTTACAGAGGAGCTTAAAAAAGGAGCAAGGACACTGGGAGGACAGGCAGCCTGACTGATAGGTGGTAAGAGATGGATTGCTTTGGTGAACGACAGGGGTGGTGACAGCTTCCTCCCTTCTTTCCTCCCCCGGCTTCACCCATGGCAGGAAGGATGTAGGAATCATGTTATATCACGTGTTAGCATCATGCTACTGAATGTTCTTGCTTGGTGTTCAATAACCTGCTGTGAGGTGGGTTGTGCAGATAAGGGGCCTGGAGCATGGGCTTGGGGAGCAGGCAAAGAGGATAGCCCCTCTAGCTTCTTGTGCTCTGTAAGAGGCAAGGTGGAGCAACGGGTCTCGGGTCTTCTGGCAGCTCCTCCATGGGCTGGACAGTTAGACCACTTTTGGGGACACTGCAGGAGGTATGAGAAGGCATCAATTTTTTCAAAAGTGAAAGAGAAGGAAACGAGAGCCTTGAGGGCACCCCCTGGCCTCTGTCTGCCCCGATAAGCCAGCGTGTGCATACCCTGTGCCTACCAAAGCGGCAAGACAAGGCAGTCCTGCAAGGAGACGTGTTTGCTGAGTGAGTGACCCTGAGCTCTGCTGAAATTACACAATCCTTGTTGAAGAAGCTGTCGTTCAGCTCTGCAGAGCTATAACAAAGCAGGCAGGGCAGAGATGGGCAGCTGAATGTCCACCAGATGGATGCAGGGGTGGGGGACAGCATGCCAGTGTGTGACGTTGCAGTGTTGGTTTCTCACAAATTTGGCCAGAGGTGTGGTAGAACCCCCCCCAATTTCAGCACTCCCCAGCAGCATAGTAATATGACTTTTCAGTGCTGAGATGGTTTCCCTTGCTGTCCCACGGAGGCGAGGAAGGTGCTGTCATGGATAGACACATCGATGTGCAGGCAGAGGCTGTCTAAGCTATTTTGCACAGGGCATGCAGAGGGGAATCGGCCAACGAGTCAATGCCCTGGGCTGATCAGTGGGTTTGCAAGCAGGTTGAAGCCTGCTGAGCTCTGCGGAAGAGGCGTTTTCTGTCCTTATAACCTTAGCCTGGATGTATTGTATAGCATGGATACATCATGACTACACTGGCTTTACAAAAAGCTCTCTTTCTCTCTTGGCAATCTTCACTGCAAGCTGCTTAGGACAGGCAATGGCCTTTACTAGTGTTTGTGTAACACCTTGCGCAGAGGAGTTGCTGATCCCAGCTCTAAGTGATCGCCCCGGGAGTGGGTGCTTTTCAAGCCCTATGAACCTTTGGGGCTCTTTACTCGGCAGGGCTCTGTAGCCAGATGTGTGCTGAGTGGTAGAGAAAGGAGGAGGTTCTGCCAGGGTTCCAGCTGCCTGCAGTATCTGTGCTAGTTATAGGAGAGAATTCTGCAGAGCTGGGCCAGAGAAAACAGGTTTATCCCCTTGGCCTGGAATTTCAGGGATGCTTAAAGGAGAAGAGTTGCAGTGCTACAGTGAATGAGGACAGATTGAAGGGGGGAAAAATGGCAGGGGGAGAGGGACAGCTAGTACTGCCCACAACATTGGAATAAATTGAGGATCTCCTGGCTGCAAGAATAATGTGTATTAAGCTCTCCCATCAAAGCGTGTAGAGGTGGATGTCTGTGTATCTGTGACCTTCGTGTTTGCTGATGGAGGAGCATATGTGTGCCAGCCACTCGGTGCACATATGGAGCACAAGCTGGTGTTGCTTGGTGGGAGGTAGAGGGTAAAGAAAACCTTTGCTCTGCCTGAACCTCCCCATGGGCTCCATCCACCATGGCCTGTATCCATCCCTGCCTGGCCACTCAGTTAGGCCTCCTGTGCCTCCCCACTGGGCTATGTGTTCTTACCATATGGTTTTTGTTGCCATGAATGAGACAGACCAGAAATATGATATGTGAAAGCAATATCATGGCTGATTTCCTGGGGCTGGTGAGGACAGGAACTGGAAAAATAACTTGGCATGTTTCAGTGAGGTGGTGCTTGTAGCATAGCACTAGGCTGGGGAATGAGAAGCAGAAAGTAGAGGGTGATCAGCTGTGACAAGGACACTGCAGCATGTAGGAGAGGTTTTTTTTCTTCTAATGTGCATGTTTCCATACTACGGGGTCTTGCTGTAAACTTGGGAGGAATATGCTCCTTTAACTGAGGCAAGGCTGGGTGAATTTCTCCCTATTAAGCATCAAAGGCAGGCTCTGCTTCCCTGGCCAGCATTCCCTTTGTCACTGCAACTTGTTTTCCAGCCTTGGAAAAAGGAGAAATCCCAGGAAACTGGCCTGAGGCTTTGGATGGCTGGAAAGGTCAGATCAAAGAGGAATTCATGAACAAGCCTTCAAAAACTAGAATGAGAGTCCACCTGATCCAGGGTGCGTGTCCTCAGGTCTGCAAGTAGAGAAATGAGCATGTAGGGGCTACATTGCCACAAGTAAGTTAAAGGTATGCGGGAATGTTTTGTGGCTGGGTTTAGCCAAGTCCATATGTTATTAAAGTGCCTCCAGAGCAGGGTAGCCACATCCATGCTGCCTGCTGGAAGTGTGCTGTCTGGCCCACACTATCTCCCAAATCTGGGATATCTGCAGAATAAAGTTACTTGGCGTGGGCTGAACCTGCACCAAGGACCATCCTAACAATCATGGCTCCACTTCCCAGCGATGTTCCCTGGTATGTTTAAAGACATTGTTCCTAGGATATAGAAACAGTCTTCCCTTCCTTTGATCCAGCAGGAGGCTGGTTTGTCCCCACTGGTCAGGGGGATGTTCCAGCTCCAGGACTTGCTGGACAAGGAAGAGACTGAACATAGCTAAAGGATGGTGTTTTGGGCATTTGGTGTTTTCTGGGAGGTAGCAGTAGGGGGTTCCTGTGGCCGCTTGTCTCTCCTGCAGCAGTGCCAGCCTTTCCTGCACCAGTGCCTGATGTGGGGTGTTGTGGTGAGGCGGCTGGCCTGTGGTGAGGCTGGTATGCTGGAGAACCTTGTGTATCTAACCAGGGCATGTGATTGCTTAGCAGGTTAACAGGATTCCTTCCCCCACCCTCAGCTGTGTCCAGATCAGCATCTCAACTTTAAAACAAATGTCTTGAAGTCAGCCCAAGAAAAAATGCTGTGCTGCTGAATCCAGGATTTGCTGGGTCTGTCTCTGCAGCAGGCACATGCCACAGGCACCCTGGCAGCTCTATTTGCTGCTCAGCAGCACCCATAAGCACAATGTCTGGCAGAGCTTCCACCTTCACCTTGTCTGTAAATATTTGTATCCTTGTCCATCAGCAGCCTGGTATTTGCACAGGGAGAAGGTAACAGACGTTTGAAGAATTAGTTTTCTGTGCAGCCCGCTCACAGGAGCTGTGTAGGAAGGCTTCTTGGTGGGACTGCGGCGTAGCAAAGCGGAGGAACCATCAGCATTTCCTTCTGCTGTGTAATGCTGCCAAGGGGCATTGTCTCAGCAGTGCTCACCTGGGGATTTATGGGGCACTGAGCTTATCTAGCAACTGCCTGCAAAACAAGAGGTGCTTTTGGCTTGAAGCACTGATGCCTGTAGGCTGCTATGAAGAACAGGGCTCTTGGTAAACTAATGATGTGTCTAATCTCTCATCTTTTAATGCTTTCTTGAGTCAACCAGTTCCAGTGGTTACAGATTGACTGTTTCTTTTTAGTAAGACTTGCTGTGGGTCTGCATTGGCCCAATTGCCCAGCAGCAGGACAGGCTGGCAGATATCCCTTACTGGGACTCCTGCAGAGTCACGGCCCCTCTGGGATCTGCCACGTGCTGCTTTTCCTTCTACTTCCCAGTGCAGTGGGCGGGTTTCTGCTGCCATGTGGAGCAAAGAGAAGTGGCAGGGCTCTGATCTGAGGTTCCCTCCAGAGTTTCAGCAACCTTGAACTCCTTGGGCACCTTGCTCGGCAGTCCCTGCCCAAGTACTACCCTCCCCTTCATCATATGTGGATTCATCAATGCTGCTTTGATTCCACAGTACAAGGAATGTCACTGCGTGATTTCAGCAGCTCTGCACTGGACTGGACCAGGGATCTGTTCTGGCTTAAGGTCCTCTTCTCTCCTGATGCATCCTCTACCACCTCCCAGAAAAACAAGACAAACCTCATTCTACCTCATGAAAAAGTATCTCATGGCTTTCAAACTGTGGTGGTCCCCTGATCCCACTCTCAAGTTTTAAAGGGGAGAAAGCTGGGGAGATGAGCCAGGCACAGGGAAAGTAATTAGATTAATTTCTTCATCTCTAAAATGCTGCAATCACTGTAGAAGTTGTAACATGCACTTTAAGGACATGTCTACATTGCAGTCATTGGATAAAGCTGATTTGAAACAGTGATGCATGGACTGCTACTACAACCCTTGCAGCAGCCCAGAGCACTTTACCAGCCACAGAGCTCACTGCCGAGGGGGATGGCTGCTCCGGTGCTGATGTTGCAGGGAGCACTCTGTTACCACATCCCTCTCAAGCAAAGGGAAGCATCCCTGCTTACATCCCTGGGTGATAATGTACTGCTACCTTCTGCCAGGGTCTGCTTGACAAGCTTTCATTCCTAGCCTTTTTCCAGATGCTGTTCAGGAATACCCACCCTTTCCATGCTCAAACAAAAGACACTTTTTTGAGAAGCACTTGCCAAGTGTTCCTCTCTGCAGCAGTACAAGCTTAAGCAATGCTCCCTGTTTCTGCTTCCCTGTTTATCCACAACACCAGTTTGTGGGGCCAGGCGTAAATGGACCAGGGAACTGACCCAGGCTAAAAATAACCTGGCAAAACTGATAGCTTAGGTGTTGCAGGTGACACTGCTTGTGAAACTGTGGTCGTGGACTTTCTGAGAACTGCTCTAGGTTATCAGGTACAGGCATGTTTTGTCTGAAAAGCTACAAGGCTGGTATCAGAGAGGGGTTTTGAGAAATATGCTGCTGCTTCTGCCGGCATGCCAGCTCTTGAAGGCAGTAACAGTGTATTTCAGAGCAAGAGAGCCCCAAGCCTGCAGTCACACCCAGAATTGGCCAAAATGAGAGTGAATGCACCAGCCCGAGTCCGATATCGTTCTGTTTTCTGATTGACTTGTTGGGGACATGTTTGCCCTTGTTAGAGGGGTGTAACAGTAATGTGGAGTCAAAAGTCTTTATTTTGACCTAGTGAAAGAGAAGGGAGCAGCAGAGGAGGTGGGAGGCAGCTGGTGTTTTTACTGTTAAGTCCCTGCCTCCTCCACTTGCGTGTTTTCATGCTGTGTATTCCCACTTCCTCAGGAAGTGCTCGTTCTTTTGACTGTAATAGCAGGTTTATTAATGGCTTTGCTGGGTTTGAAGGAGAGGTACTGGTCTTTCAGAAATGGACTGTCACTCTTCTGGCTCAGTACAGGACAGCTGAGAGCTCTGTCCTGGCAAGTCTGGCCTCACCTCATGTGGCCACGCTCTGCCCACACATCTCCTGCCTGTCTCAGGGCACTGGAAGGAAGATTTTTCTTTATTTTCCCCATTTCTCACCTTCCTTGTGGGTTCAGCCTGGGGGGACCTGGGTGGAGAACTGGCTTTTCTCCCTTGCTGAATGTGGGGAAAGGACAGATTGGCCTGTGTGCAAAAGGTCTGGTCTGCGTGTCCTGCTAAATGAAACAAGGCCAGTTTGTCTCCAGCCTGGGGGCACACTGTGGCTTGGTTCATAGCCCAGTGAAGCTGAGCAATGTTCTCCCAGATGCAGCTGGGGCATGGCTGGAGCTGGTAGCATGCAGCAGGCTGCTGTACGTGTGCAACTGCCCTGGATTTGGCTCCCTCAGCAACTCCCACACTAGGGTAATAAAACCTGCTTGCAAGAAGGGCTGTAGCCTTCATGTGATTTAAGGAAACATTAATTAGACCACAACAGCACTGTACAGGGCTCAGAGGGACTCCTGCCTGCTGTAGCATGGCACAGCTAAGCTACATGTCTGCCTTGACCCTAGCCTCACCTTATTCAGGATCAAAGGAAGCATGGAAACCCCTGGGAAGAGCTGGAAGTGCTATTGCCATTCTCTAGCAGGTTCTCTTCTTCCAGAGGAGATCACAGAGTGTGCTGGAGGTGGTCACCTTGCTTCCTCTTCCTCTCCAGTAGGAAAACACCATTGTATCCACCTGTGCAGGGCGGCATCTTCTAGCATAAAGAGCTGAGTTAATCCATCGCCCCTCCCTAGGCCATGTGTATCTATCATTTGGCACGGCCATCTCCAGACCAGCCAGACTCACCAAGGGATGTTGGAGTTTGATGTGGAGAAGGACTGTGCCCACTAGTTGTTTTTATTTTCCTTGTTTCTTTCTCAGCTTGGTTGCTCTGTGCCCATCCTCAAAAAGTGGTGGGGACTGGGGAGGTATGAATCTCTTGGCTACTCACATGAATGCTCACAGAAGACAGTGCCTTACTCCTGAAGGGGAAAATGCTGAGAAAGCCCCTTCCTTCAGCACACCACACTTTAGTGTCTCTGCCTGTCTTCAGAAGAGAGAGTTGGGATTTCCTGAGGACCAGAAGGGAGTTAGGTGCCTGTGTCTCACTGACAGGGACATAGCGTCTGCTTCCCTTTGGCCTGTTTCAGTAGCTTTCATCTGTGATATATTTGTAAAACCAGGCCTGTAGCAAGGGTGGAAATTCACATCTGAGCTCTGTGGGCTTTGCACATGGCCAGGGACATGCCAGAAACATAGCCCCTGCTTCAGTTACAGGTAAGGAGTAAACTGATGTGTATTTTCTGCTGTAGTAGATGTTTGGTAAACATGTACTTCTTGACAAATGTGAAACATGGCTGGTGTCTAGGCTGAGATGTCCTTGGTTTCTTGGGATATTGTGGCATCTTGCTAGAAGCTGCCACCACCCACTCCAGCAGCGGCTGTGCCCAAGATCCTTGCAGAAGCAGCTGCCACGCTCCTCCCTGGAGGCAGAAGTATCTCAGTGCTGGGCAAAGAAACCTTGTGTCAACAGCTGCTGTGCTCTGTTCCCGTCTGAAGGCTACCAATTAATTCCTTATAACACAATCCATCTGTTTTCAGCCTGTAAACTGCTTGAGATAGGGGCTGTCTTTGCTGTGCGTGCTTGAACAGTGCTGCAGAAAGGGGTCCTGGCCTCAAGCACGATGGCAAGGATAACATTAAACTTCTGGTGAAGTGGCTGTGAGTCCTGGCACACCTGTAGGCTGATGAAGCCATCAAGGGAAATGGAATATTCTTGTCCTTTCAACCATGTGCAGAAACCATCACAACTGCAGAAGTACATCAGGTCAGTGGAGAAGTGTTTTGCTATCCCCTTGCACAGCTGCTGTCTTTGCATCTTGGGTATCATTAAACCATGTAGGTCTTTTTCAATGTGTTGTGTTTTTTTTTTCTTTTTTACTGTCACATTTTAAGTTTCTTAGGCTCTTCTGCTTTTCTGGGAGTGTGTTGGAGGAGCTGAGGTTTGTCTATTCATCTGTGTGGTCCTCACATAACCAGATTTCAAGGCTCTGCTCTCCAGAATGAAGCAAGGGTAATGGTACTGCTCATCACATGGCGAATCCTGTGCCACCTCCTGTCCTTTGTGATGTTCATGCCCTGGACTGGAGGCTGTGGTTTCAGGGCTCCTGGTAACCACATCAAAAAAATATCCCAGCCCTGTGACGCAAGGCAGTAATGACCGATGCAAACTCACTTTTCTGGTTCAGATTCATTAAATATTTTTGGCAGGCTGACTGGAGAGCCTTGTGCCACATTAGGAGCTGCCTGTCTCTGTGGCCCACTAACTGCATGTTGGACTGCGTACTGCCTGTTTTCCCGCACAAAGACAGCGTAAACTCCATCACCATGGCTAACTGGGTAGAAATTAGATGTTCTGCTCATACACAACTGAGATGAAATGTATGCTGTTGAGTGGTCTGGTGCACAGATGCTATATTACTGATGGTGGACGTGTAGCCTGAGCACTCGGATGCTCTCCTCATGTCTCAGTGCAGCCTGCTGGGATGGGAGACCAGGTCTAATCCTGTCTCGGGGTAGACAGTACTGCTCCACCACCGGGTCTTCTCCACTGCTGGGAGTGCAGGTGCAGATGCTGACGTGGCTCAGCTGAGATGTGATAATTCCCTAAGTTCCCAGAGTTTGTAGCATCTGAAATCAATTGTTTCTTTCACTGTAAAATTGTTGCTATGTAATTTCACTTTGCAGCCTTCCAAACAGGCACATCTGTCAGATTTTGATGTTTTCAGTGTTTTGTTATGTGGGATTTTCTTTTTATTAAGAGTGGGGCTTTTACCAAACAAACATCTCAATCACCATCTCAGTTTAAAAGAAAAAAAAAAATAAGGTACATCTAAAGGTCAGCTTACCTGAAGTCACCTTAGGGAATGTTTTAACTTAAGGATGGCATACAAAAACCCAAGCATCTATGATTGTAAAAATGTAACCAACTTTTGTCACTCTCTGGGCAGAGGGTAGCTGTGATCTACTTTGCTTTCATCCTTGGCTCTGCCTACCTGGATAATTTAACGTGCTTTCAAACACTAGAGAAAAAAATGGCTTGGGACACCTTCTGTGTGTACGTAAAACTCAAGTTCCACAGCTCGTGCTCTGAACTTCCCTGTGCTCTCTAGCTCAGTGATCTGGCATACCACATCATCCCATGGGAATGTGAAGAGGAGGAGGAGAGGGTAGGGGAACCTCTCAGCGATGTTATGACCATCAGAACGTCAGTCCCTGCAGCGAAACTTATACCAGCAAACTCTCCGCCAGCCATGTGGGCAGGCTTAACGCCTAGGTCATGTGGCGTGGATGCAAATTTAGTGTACTTGAAAACCGAGCTAAGCTGGAGGGCTGTACAGTAAGCCTGTGGAGACCAGCTGTTGTGGCAGTGGATAAATGAGTGGGAAGCAAAAAAACACTCTTTCCTTGTTTTGGAGAGAGAGAAGAATCTCTCTGGGTTTTCTGCGTAGGGCTCCACCATGCGAGGAGCTGTGAGGCTCTGTGTCGGGCTGTGTTTTGTATCGTGGGATCAAGGTGGGAGCGACTGTCTTGGCTATAGCCCTGAAAGGATGGAGAAACCCACGCCTTTGTTTCCCAGGGTATCTAATAAGTGTCTGGGCTTTCAGACCAGCAGGCAGTGTGATAGTGAGAGGCTGTAATGCCGCTGGAGGAGTGGCCAAGGACCGCTTGGATATGGGAAGGGTTAAGCTGCCTGGACATGAGGAATGAGCTGTGGTGTTCCTTCTGTGATTCAAAGAGGGAAAAATGTGCCCTCCCTCTCAGATGCTTCCCTCTGTCCAAAAAAGGCTAAATGGGCTCAGTGAAAAACCAGCGGAGGCATTCCTTATATTCTCTGGAGTAACTTGATGTAAAAGCCCAGATTTAAAGGGGTAGCTTGCAGCAAATTAACCGTGACTCTGAAAGGAATTCACCTTCTGTGGGAAAGCTGGCGGTGGTTTTGGTAACAAAGGATGAGCTGGGCGCTAGCTAGAGAAAGATGAGGCTGTGTAAGAGATAGATGTTAACAAACACAGATGATCCATTAGTCATCACAGATTATTAAACACAGGAGGCCTGTTTGTTGTCTTTATTTTATTAGGGGCGGCTTACACGCACAGTAATAACCACAGGACACGGTTGGGTTTGCAGCAGCTCCCAAGCACACAGGTTAATGGTATTGATCCTGATCCAAAACCTGTTCACGTGAACAGGAGACTCTTCCCCCAACCTTCAGTGCGCTTTGGACCACGACCAAAGTGAGTGTAAGAAGCTCTTTCAATATAACCTGTGATCCTTTTGCAGTCAAACAGGCTGCGTTGTCTTCTCTGGGCCAGGATTGCAGGCACTTACTACAGC
This sequence comes from Scopus umbretta, assembly GCA_013400535.1. Lineage (NCBI taxonomy): Eukaryota > Metazoa > Chordata > Aves > Pelecaniformes > Scopidae > Scopus > Scopus umbretta. Next base: position 18,760 of record VZTL01032056.1, read on the forward strand.
ATTTGCTGGTGGCAGTCTGCCTGTTGTGAAACACATGTGAGGGCTGGTTTGCAAGAACACCTCCATGCAGAGAAAAGCCACTTCTGCCCCATCACCTTCAAACCTCCCCCAAGACCTCTCTGCCACCCACCAAGGAGTCACAGAGGCAACCTGAAGCCTGAATGACTGGGGCGGGGGGGGGGAAGAAAATGTTTAAAAGAGAAAGGAAAATTAAGGAAGAAGGAGGCTGAGGATGATTGCTGATGCCAATGTGATGTGGAAGGGAAGGCTCTTTGGCTGACAGGCACTGTGTTCTGGTCCGTCCTTCCCACCTCCAGCCAGCCAGAGATGAGAACAGCATGGGGTACATCTTCATGGCAGGTGAACTGCTGCCTTCCCATCCCATCTGGACCAGAGCCGGAGAGAGTTCCACCCCACTCTGCTTGTTGCCCAAAAGCAGGATTTTCAAGGAGGCTGGGTTGTGAACAGGGCCACCCTTGTCCTAGGGGATGAGCAAGAAGATCTCTGTAGGCCAAGGATCCTAGTCAGGCTGCTCTGGGAAAGTATAGGTTGAGGTCTATTGCACCTCGCGTTTTCCTGTCAGACAGACATTGGACACGTGTCCCATCAGACTCTGCACCCCTGCGGGGGGATGATGACTTCTTTTCAGATCCCAGTTCTGCTTGAGGTGGAGTTTCCCACTCCCATGAGAGTGCCTGAGCTGCCGTAGAGGCCTTGGTTAGCCAGAGCATCCCTAGTAAGCATAGTTGAGACTGTGAAAAGTTAAAGATTAGGGGCGAAAGTGGGGGAAGAAGGAAAATACTTGATATGGGGGTTGGAGGAGGTGCACGAAGAATGTTTCTGTCACTTTGGGTGGGAGTTTTTTATTCCCTTTGGGCAGAATGATGTTCTGGGTAAGTGGGATGCAGGAGACCAGATGTGTTCATCCCTGAGGCCAGGGCTGACTTTGCTTGGGTGTTTATGTCTGGGAGTGAGCTCCCAGCTGGGTGTCCTGAAGAGAGATGGCTGGGTGGGGGTGAGCAGGCAGCATCTCCCTCCTTAGCTGATAACCTCCTTTCTAGGGTAAGGATTAAGCTATTCACCTTGGTGGCTTCTGCAAATGCCAAGCCTGGGCAGCTCATTCTCCCTTGCAGTGTCTGGACAGAAACGTTGCAGTTTCTCAGCATTAAGCCGATGTCTGTTGGTAGCTTTTACCCTGCGAAACTTGGTCACTTGTGCAGTAAGCCAAACCCAGGGCTGCTGAGCTGTAGGTCCTTCCCCACTACCTGCTGTCAAGGTATAGCTTTTAGGGGTGTGTGATGGAGCAGGGCCTTCTTGGTGAAGGGTCCTACTGGAGCATCTCACGAGGGTTGCAGTCCCTTAGTCACTATGTGTGTGGCTTGCAGATGCCTTGGAAGCAGACTGGGGAGTGCTCTTTGTCCTGGTGCCTGCATGCTCACTAATCGGTCCTGACATCTTGACGAGGACTTCGTGTGAGGCTGTCAGGAGCAGTTACTGATGCTTGGCAGCGCTTCCATGCCGGTGCTGTGTGAAGGCTACAGGTCAGGTCCTTGCAGGGGGCTCAGCTGGGTGAAGACTTGCAGGGCATCGGTGCCTGGCAGTTCCCTGAGCAATTTCCAGTCTGACTTTTGTGTTTATTGTGTATCTGGAATTATATATATATGCAAGCCTGTTTCTGAGGAGAGGTGTTAAAAGTTACTCCCCTGAGCAGCAGGGCTTGTCTTAACTTTTTATTACTGGGGAACGGAAAGAATTGCCACCAAAATAAAGTATTTGTTAATGTAAACTTGATTACCAAGTGCTCACCTGGAGCAAGCTTAAACCAACAGAGAAACCACCCTCTCTCTCTCCCCTGGCAAGTGCCTGGCTCCAAGTAGCATAGACCACCCTACACAATCTCCTAGATCATTCCTGTTAGGTGAAGCCTTGCCCAGAGGTGGGAATACCTGCATGGCTTTGCTGTGAAGCGCAGCCAGCTCCGGCAGGGTTATGAAGTTAAACAGGAGTGCGTTTAAAGGGAGGGAAAGGATATGGTTCGCCTGGGCTTTTCCTTGCAAGGAAATGCTGTTCAAGAAGAGCCCTGGGAGAGATGGATGCCAGGACTCCAGGAGCAGGACGCAGTGACTTCCAGAAGCTGCAGAGGGGGAAGGACTGCAGCGAGGTTAATTTGGACCTTGGGCAAATTAAGAGCTCAGGGCTGATTGGAGGGCATCGGGGGTGATTCAGCTGTCTGTTCTGCTCTCGAGTGCCTGCAACACATTGTAGTGCTCTTGAAGGAGTCTATTCAATGGCAAGTCCTAGTTCGGTCTGCCTGAAACTATCCAGCTTGGATTTGCCAGATGTGTTTCAGGGGAGACTGTTCCTGGCTGGCTGGGATGGAGGGGCAAAAGGAGTTTCAAGCAGGCTTGCTGGCACGCCTGCAGCTGGAGAACCCCAGCCAAGGTCAGCATCCCCAGGGCTCGGAGCAAACAGTGGAGCTGGCGGCTGGAGTGGAGTGGAGTGGGGTGGGGTGGCTGAGCCAAGAGCCACGCTGGGAGTCCTCGCTGTCCCGCCGGGTTTGCAGTGCTTCCTCCCCATTGTGCCTTGGTGTTCAAGCACATTGTGGGCTGCATGGGCAGAGCATCCTACTGGGAGGAGGGAATTACTGGCCCTTGGAAAGCAAAGGGAAGCTTGGTTTAAAATAGCTTTGTCGGTGAGACCCATTCCAGCCTGCATCCCTGCAAAATCAGCTAATTCAGTTAAAAAAAAAAAAAAAAAAAAGCCTGGCATGGGGGGAAAGGGGGGTGAAGACCTGGTTCCCCAGACCTGAGGGTGGGCAGAGGCACGGGGCTGGCCTGTGGTCGCTGGTCGGGCAGTGGAGAGGCAGTGCCCGGTGCTGCTACATTGCAAGGCTGGCAAGGGGCTGAGTCAGAGCAGTGAGCATCTCCAGGATGTCCTGCTCTGCTGTGCCCAAGGTACCCATCCCCTTTGCAGAGGGAACAGGCCAGCCTCGGCAGGGAAGGGGAGCCTCTTCTCTCCCCTTACCAGCAGTAGCTGCAGGGCTTTGCTTTTTATTTTCAGGAGTCTGACCCCTTCCCTTTATAGCTTTGGAACTTTTTGGTTGGCATGGTTGAAATGTGCTGCACTGGTATACCCTTGCACAAGAGGCTGACTGGAAAGCCATTTCAAGTGCTGATTAAGTCTGCTCATCCCTTCAGAGCCTTCTGCTTGTCAGTCAAGACCACAGGCTTTCCTTGGAGAGCAAATACACGCCGTTCAGCTCAGCACACATGTAAAAGCTGGAGCTGATCTGCCTATTGTGGCCTGGGAGGTCAATACTAAAATCCATTATGCTTGTAAGAAGAACGGGACCCATGGGTGAGTCCAGGCAGGATCATGGCACGATTAGCCAGTGTGTCAGATGAACAAACATTGCGTTGTTGGAGAATGCCCACAATATCTGTGGAGACAGAAATGGAGTGAATTTGGCTTCAGCACAGGGTGGAGGTGTGGGAAGCCTTTTGTCAGCCTGCACAGTGCTGATGCAAATTTGCAAATCGCTTCTTGGCACATGCCCTGGATTTAGACTCTCAGAAGGACATCGGGGTGACACTGGCTGAGGATCTGGTGTCAGTATGCCTTGAGTAACCTGGAAGAGAAAAGGAGAGGAAAGGCAGAGTCAGGAAGACAAAAAATAAATGGAAAAGATGAATCTCCTGCCTGCATTGAGTCTTTTTTTCCTGTGCTGAAGTTATTTTTCTCTCAACTTGCAGACTTCTAAGCTGTTTGGCTTGTCTTGCCACCCCACCCTCG
>VZTL01032056.1:22556-38583 GCA_013400535.1 Scopus umbretta
TTTCTCTCTTCTCCCCCCCCCCCCCCCCCCCCCGTTTTTTCTTCTCCAATCTAAAAAGGCAATTGCTAAGTGAAACCAGCCAGTTGGGACATATTTAGGAGTGTGACTCAGCCTTTGCAACAGTGAGTGCCCAGGGCTCCCAGCTGTTGAACTTGCACAGCTGGATGCAGGTGAGGTGCTCAAGGGCTTTATTTTTTTGGCTCCAAGTCTCTTATTTCCCTCAGTTTTAAATTGGCTGCTGCTCTTTCCTGCTGGTGCTCACTGGCCTTTAAGGGAGCATGTACCTGGGGCATGGGCATAGACAGGGGAAAGGAGTCAGGAGTACATTTCTCCAACCCATCTCATGTTCCTGGCTCTGAGCAGGACCCTTTTCCCAGATTTATCCTGCCTTTTATTTCATTTTTATATTGCTATGACTTAAGAGATGGTAGACTGGAATAACAACGTGTATCTCTTGCTCTCCTCCCTGTCTGTTAATGATGTGCATCAAATCACTGCAGGAGGCTCACATCTCCGTTTACCCTTAGGGACTTGGGCTGTACTTTTCAAGGAAGCTGAAGAGAACCCGCACCTTGATCCCCTGGGTACCAGTAAAGCCCCTGACCTGCGAGCATCACTTTGCTGCCAGCTCAGAGCATCAAAAAAAGAGAGGCTCAGAATCAGAAAAGTGCTTGAAAAGCTTGAAAAAGTGCTGAGACCCAGTTATGATTTTTTTCTCCGTGGGCAGCAGACTGTGTGTCTCTTGTATTTGTGCTGCTTTAGACAACAGCGGAGATTTCTTTGCAGTCCTGACTTGGGGTGCTGAGTCTTGAAGGGAGAAGATCCTACCGTGAGAGTCGTGAGTGTTGCAAGCTGGAAAATATTTTCCACTTTCCCTTCCTTGTCTTCTAAAAGGAAGCAGGTAGAAACCCTTGCTTCTTTCTTTATGCCAACAAGAGCATTGAAAGAGGTTTGTGATGGAAGACACAATCCCGAGGAAGATTTTGCGTGACCCCTTCCACGTGGCTGGCCTTTTCCCTGGCAGACCCAGGTCTTTTGGACAATATTTCCTATTTGCATCTCTGGGAAAAAAGCAACACCTCGAGGCACACATTTTGGCTGTTGCAGCAGTTAGTGGGGCAAGTTTCCCCCTCTTGGCTGCCGGCCCCGGCCCTCTCGCCGGCGCTGGGCTGGCAGCCCCATGTTGGAGTGGTGACTCAGTGCCTGGCAGAGGCAGGGAGGGCAGGCGGCGGCCCCCAACCTGCGGCCGAACAGGCTCAGCTTTGTGCTGGCCAGCTTAAAAGGAGCTTTATGACTCCTCTCGGCATGGCGTGAGCCCTGGCTCCTGCACAGGCCCCTCTTTGTGGGGGGCCAACGTGGTCCCCGGGGTGGAGGTGAAGCTGGGCGGGAGGTGGGGAGCAGCCCTGCCGGTGGGGTCCCTTGAAGGGACTGAAACCGGGAGGGGGTGAGAGGTGGGATGGGGAAGTGAGGCCCCTGGGATGCTTAATTCTCATTGCATCTGAGGGGAGGTAGGTTCCCTAAGGGTATGTCAAGGGTCTCGCTCAGCCCTGAGTTGATGGTGGTCCCCAGATGGCACTTCAGAGTCACTGGGCGCATCATTAGGTGCCAAAGACTGCAACTTTAGCAAGCTGGCATCAGACATCCCAGAATGAAGGGGGAATACTTAGTAAAGCACACCTTGCCAAGAGTCTCCTAATTACATGTAAATCTGTGAAATCTGTGAAATCTCGGCTCTGCAAGGTTTTTGTTCACACTTCTGCTGCTCAGTTTCACATTAAAAAACACCCACCAAACACTCTGCAGCTGCTTTCTCTCTCAGTTGCAGGGACAACTGTATGAACAATTGTTTTTACAGTTTGGCTTTCAAACCGGAATATCAATTTTTGGTTTGCCTGAACTAAAGTTTCTGGATTACTCTTTCTGGAGATGGTTTCTCACTCTTTTCTTATCTATTTACTTCTGTGGGTAATGAGAGCGGGAGATGTTCTCCCGTCTCTTGTCCCAGTGCCTCTGCCTGGGTGACATGGCTCACACATTCATGCAAGGTGCCTTGCTGGGAAACCCAACGGCCGGAGTCCCCCTCACTGCCTCCCCCATTGGCCCTGAGCATGTTAATCTCTCCCTGAGCCTCACCAGGTGGACATCTGGTGCTGTTTTTCCAGTGCCATGCTAGGGTGATAAAGCATGGACACTGCCTCTACAATTAAGCTGCCTCTTAAGACCACCTAAGACCCAAGCCCACTGCCGCACTGGTGCTACAGAGGTAGCAAATGCTGAGACCCACCGTGCCACCTGCATTACGCAGTGCTGAAGGGTCTCCAGGAGGGCAGTTACTCCACACCGCTGCTGATCAACTCATCTCCTTCCTCAAAGGCTGGACTGCATCATGCCAGGTGATGCCCACCTGTTGATGGGGCTTATTGCAGTGTGGTTGCTGGAAATGTCCCATCTGCAGCTTTTGTCTAATTCTGCTTGAATTCCACCAGGCTCCACAACAACTCCCAGGCAAGGAACTAAAATACAAAAATTTTTAAACACTGTTTACAACTAGCCTGCTCCCCTCAATGCATTACTCTGGCTTTAATGCTCCATCACTTCTGTGGTGTCACCTCAGTAACTGCAGGGCATTTGCATGGCAGAAAGCCTGGAGTGATGCAAGATGAAGCTGGCCTTAAACATGTGTAGAAACAGCTGAGATTGGGTAATTTGCCTTCTAGGTATGCCACTGAACCTGAAGACAGGGCTGCCAGATGCTATGGCAATACTTGTGTGATAATACCAATGCTTATAGCAGCCATGCTGCGGTCTGCCAGTGCCAGGCTGGTGCTCAGGTGGGAGTGGGAAGCGCTGGTGATCTGCAGGTTGAAATACCCCTGCTTTCAAATCCCAAGCTTGAGCCAGGTTTCACATCCTCCCTATGCCCTGCAGCTGGGTGCAATGGTGACGGTAACATGGACCCAGGGACGGATCTGCAACAACGCTCTGAGCCAGTGGCTGCATGGCATCCCAGACCCCCAACTTCAAGAGTGAGCCGCTCTGCCAATGTCACTGGCACGCTTGGATTGGAGCTCATGTCTGCACTCATGGGCTGGCTTTGATGCTCATGTATGCCTCCAGCTCCTAGCCACACAGGTGATGCACCAGTTGGTGAGTCCCTTCCTTGGAACTAAGCATTTCGGTCAGAGGAAGTATGAATTATGAATATAATCCTGATGGGACTTCAGTGAGAAAGCTGTGTGCAGGGCTCCTAGAGAAGGTAACAACTGCTGTGTGTACACTCATATCTCCCTGTCCTTCAGTCACCACTGCATTCCGTATAAGAGCAATTTGTGGGTGCATTGGGATGGTTGGGGCTTCCAGCAGCAGAGGAGGGTCAGGACAGGCAGGCAGTGCTGGCAGAGGTGGCTACTCAGGTCTTGGTGCAGTGGCTTGGTTACCCCGGTGGTGGCTCTGTAGGTGTACCAGCAGCTTTGGGGGCATTTTCAGGCCTCAAATCACAACATCTGACTCTGAGGGCCAGCTCTTGCACCAGCAGAAGTGGGGACAGAGCTCACTGTGCTGCTGGACTCACAACAGCGTGGGAGCTGTTAAGCTGGTACCCATCCAGGAGGTGATGTGCAAGTGCACTTGCGGTCGCATGGCTAGATGCGGCACCCATGCCATTTCCAAGCTGCTACGTTACCAAATTTACACATCCTGATCGTTTTCAGGAGCAAGCCTGGGTGGGCAGAGTGGTGCTAAGGCACACAGGAACAAAACCGTACAGGGCTCTCCCTTTCTTTAAGGCTTACCTGGGTAACCTTCCCTGGAGCTGCACCAAGAGCGCCAAGCTTGTCGAGCTTTGGTTGGACCACCCAGTATATACAGGCTATACCATACAGGGGAAATCCTGGGACTTTCTTCTGTCTCAGGTTAGTTAGTCCTGATGTTTCTGGACTGGACAGCATCTGTAACCAAAGGCTTTGCCCCCAGCCCAGGTGGGAGGCACCAGACGCGGAGTGCTTGAGGCCAGCAGGATGGGACCACATCCATTTGCAGGCCTGGAAATCCTCATGCTGGGCCACCCCTTGGCATTTTTAAGAGGCTTTTTAGAGAAACAGCTATTATACGTGGGCCTCTGCCCAGAAACCCATGCAGCTGTACAGCTTGGAGGAACCAGAGCACCTGAAACAGCTGCAGAAGAGCACAATGCTATTTTTCAAATGGCCCCTTCATCACAGGTTATAAGTTAAGACGTAAAGTGAAAAAAGATACGAGATAACACGCCTCTTCAAAGTGGGAAATAGCTCACTAGCAGACATACGGGGATGCTAAAGCCAGGACAACAGGTAAATTAACATGACTACTAGCCACTTTTTTTAGTTCTTGAAAGTGGCAGGGTATATTTTTATCACCCGGATTTTAGGTGTTTTAGGTCTGAAACCTTTCAAAGGCTGAAAGTCAAGCCTGCTTCACTGAGCCCTGTGGCTGTGGTTGGGCAGCCAAGCATGGAAGAAGAAAAAGCCACGTAGCTGGAGAATTCAAACAAAATCTGTTGCAAACCTTGTTTGCTGGCAAGATGAGGCAGGGCCAGGGAAAAAATGGTTAATGGGGCATTTTGCTGCTCTTGCACCTCCGTGTTGAGGAGAGTTTGAGGGTATTTAGTGAGAATGAGTGCCTAGCTCCTGCAGCAAGGGGGATCAGAGCTCACCAGGGCAAGTAGTGTCTTGGGGCTCTTGATTTAGGTGGTACATGGAGTCCGGGTGATGAAAGCTGAGCTCTTGAGAAAGAGGGGGAGTTTTAATCTGGCACCGTGAAATGACTTGCCTTTGCCAAGCTATTTGGGGGAAATAAGTGACTTTTATGAGAAAGATTTGTGAGCAGGTCTGTCTTAAAAGTTCCTCTTTCTGAGGAGCGGCACTGGGGCTTGTCACTGTCTGTGGCACAGATCTCAGTTAAACTAATCCTGTAAAAATGTTGCAATATCCTCTTAATTCCTTTTAAACTGGACTTCCCTCAGGATAGCCGCAGCAGAGCCCTGAATCCATGCTGGTTGGATGAGCTGTGCTGAGAACCTGGGAGGGGAGCTGGAAAGGCTGGTGGGTCTAATGCTCTTCTGCCACACTGTGACGGGACAGTAAATTTGGCTGGAGGGCTTGTGGGATGGCCAGGCTTATTTTTCTATATGAAAATTTACGGAGGGCGAGGGAAAGGACGACATGACACACACCAACCCTGAAGCTTCTGTCTCCCAGCTTTCCACAAAACTCCCAGCAGAGCAAGCAGTCACTTGGGGCATATGCAGGTGGTCCACCCAGGTTTGCCGAGTCAGGAGACAAGACATAAACTCCATCCCACCACGTCACAGGATTCATTAAAACACTTCCCTCTTCTTCATGTCTCGAAGGATATTCCCCTCAGGTGAGAGCACTGTGCCATGCAATTTGCAGGCTTCCCACAAGAAAATTTAGAGGGGAGGAAAACTGCCCCTGTTTCACAGATCCTGATGGAGCAAAAGGTGTACACCCAAAGTGATGATATTCCTGCATCTGGGAATTTCTTCCAGCTGGGCTGGAAGAAGGACTTAGAAGAAGACAGGGAGGGAAGAGGCAAAGAGAAGATGGAGACAGGGAGCTAGGTAGCAGGAGAGGGTGTTTACGATATTGAACAGGCTATCGAGCATGTCAAAATCATGTTTCCTGGCATCGTGTACAATCCTCCCATGATTTTAGAGGGGCAATATCCACAGTTTATCAGCAACAGCAGTTTAAGTACAACCCTGAGACTGCTTTGATCCCTCGCGCTCCCATGAGCACAGTCTCATGAATTCTGAGGGCAAAGTCACAGAGCAACATGTACATCAGCAGAGCAGGTCCATCAAAGCAGGGCTGTCGTCCCATGAGAACCTCATGTCCTGCTGCCATATGGACCAGGGCTTTCACCCAAAGGCCCAATTCTGAGCTTCTCAGTCTTAGCTGGTTCCTCTGCTCTGCTATGAGAGCACGAGTCAGAAGATGTGTTTGTCCGTCAATGCCCTTCAGATGCTTTAAGGAGCTGGACTGAGCCTGGTCAGGCTCAGAAAGAGGGTTGGAAGGAACATGGCCAGGTGGGTTTCTGGTGGCCATCTGCAGAGCAGGTGACATGTAGGTTGGACAATCCCAGGAGAGGGTGGGCTGTGGAGGAAAAGTCACCTACGGAAGCCCAAGAAGAACGTGGCTCCTCCATCTACGGAAAAGAGAGATGATAGCAGTATTTGAGGTAAACACTTCATCTCCAGCTAATTTATGTCGCTGATTCCCACTCACTGAGCCTAGACAGGCCTTTCAGGAAAAGTCTAAACATTAACAAAGCAAGAGGTGTGCACACAGCGGGGCAGCTCAAACACCGCGTGGGTGGTATGCTGAAGGGCATTTACACACAGACACGGCAGAGGGGGTCCTCCCTGACGCTGGAGGTGCAGTGTTCAAGGCTGCCTTATATCGACTCATCAAATATTTGTTTGCATCTGTGACCTTCAGACTTTCCCATCATGGAGAGGATTTTGGCTGCAGGTATGCTGGAAGCCACTTTGAATTTCAGCATGGGACAAGAGCAGAGCAGAACTGAAGAGACCCTTACAGGCAGCGTTCTTCTTGCAAGGTTTAATTCCAGCTGTACTCAGCACCAGCCCCTAGTAAAACTCACCCCTGTCCGGGGGGCAAGGCTCTCAGCAGCACTCCCTTTTTCAGAAAGCTTTTCTTGAGCAAAGGTGGTGCCAGGGGAGCCTCTGTACCTGTGTGATCCAGGCTTGGCCACCCCTGTTGCCAGCTGGCAGAAATCACTGTCACTCTGAACATCAGTGGGGAGCAGTGATCTATCCCTGCTGGGGACCCCCTCTTTCTCCAAGCAAGCAGAGGGCAGACTTTCCTTACTGATGCAGTGTTGGCAAAAGTCATCTTTGTGAGTTCAGTGCAACAAAAGCACGCACCCTCTACTTTGTGGGCAGGTGAACACCTCTATTCCCTTCAGATATCTTGCTTGCCCTTGAAGGGGAATTTGGAGTGAGCAGGACGGAGCTGTTACAGTAAAGGTCCTTTCATTGACACCTAGGAAAAAGGCATCTTTTCTTCTGAAAGGTATCTGCCCTTCATGCAGATTTTTGTGCTTTTAGAAGCCAAGCTCCAGACTTCCACACATCAGGGATAAGGGCCCTGCTATGCACAGGTAGCGGTGAGGTACAGGACAGGCTTTTCTCAGCAGTGGCTTCTCTAGGGGCTGACTGATTCTCAGTATGAGTGTCCCTGCTTCCTTTTGTGTTTACCAAGTGTAACCTGCAGTTGTTACTAATTATGGCAATATCTCTGCTGCTATTAGATATCTGGGCAAAACCATTTCAGTACTTTTTATTAGCTAAATGCAGCATTGCTAGCTAGACTATTTCCCGTTAATATTTTGTTCTGTGTTTCTGAGGAAGCTTCCCCTTATCCTTGACCTCTCTTCTTCTTAGGTCAGGACTCCCTTCCCCTACCTGCCTGGCTCTTGCCCCTGAGAAGGGTGCCCCAGCTCTCTTGCAGGGCAGCCTTGCTGACTTGGTAACCTGCTTGCTTGCAAGCTTATTTGAACTCAGTCATGTCTTTCTTGGCCACTCTGGGTTTGCCTTTTCCTTTGTAGCACAGAAAGGGAACGAGCTCAGCAGCTGGTAATGGCTGCGGCTACCGACAGCGATGCAGTTCTTGTTTCAACTCCTGTTTCCTCTTTCTGGAAAGGCAAATTGCTGTAACTGGGCTGTCAGTGGCCAGGATTTGGGCTGGCTGTGTGATTATGTGAAGGCTCTTGCTCTATGTGCCAGTTCCTCATGGGAATACCAGCAACAGTGCTACAAATCTCTGGTAGTCAAGATGTTTGGCAGTGTTGACCAGAATTCAGTTGGTTTTGTGCTCTGCTATTGAGGGTGCATACCTTTCCCAACCCTGGAGGGTATATCTTTTCCAGGACTTATGTTTAATTTAGCAACTGATCAGAGAAATGGGCAGTGATAAGCTGCAGTTTTTTCTGGTGTACCCACATGAACAAGTGTCTGTGCTGGGCACAGGCTGGATATGGATCTGGAGAACCGGCGCAGGACCCTTGGATGTGATTTGTTTTCAACAATGGCTTAAATGACATGATTTGACACAGCAATGTACAGGCCATAGACAAGTATTTCCCTGTATTTGAAAATGCACCTCTGCTCCCTCTCCTACTCCCCTTCTCAAGCTACGTGCTGCAGCTTGGCATTAGTCAGTCCCTTCTGGGCAGGGAGGAGAAAAGCAGTTCTTGCCCTAAGGGAAGCTGCTGCCAGCAACTGAAGGCAGCTGCCTGGCTAATGCAAGCATCTTACCAAAAGATTTGCAAAAATATTTTTGATTCAAACTTTTCATGCCTTTCAGAAGTTGCATTGAAGGTGATGACTTCTCCCCATCTTTCCAGGTGGCTGAATTCCTCTGGATGACTACATCTTCCATGAGGTGCTTTGCTTTTATCTCCAGAGAAGGTGCAACACTACCATGAAGTTGCTCATAGGAGTCCATCCTGGGAAATGTTGAAGTATGTTTTGAATCTACCTGCTTTGGAGCATTAGTCAAAATAGGTTTAGGGAATTTCATTTTCCCATCAAAAAAAACTTGAAACTCTACAAAGTGACAATTTTAATGAAAACATATGCAAAAAGTGAGTCGGATGTGAAAATCACATTTTCTAGCCCTGCTAGCAGATTTGGATGTTTCCTGTGGGTTAGAGACTGTACCCCATTAGGAGTCACTCATGGCAACTTTTATCTGCTAAAGGACAATATGAACTCCACATCCTCTGGACCATGTTGGGATCAGGGATCAGCTATCTCTTACTGTGCCCCTGCACCCCTCCATGTTTCACAATAGTGCCTCTGAAAGACAGGAGGGGGAAGGCAGGCAGGGATACAACTATCTCCAAAAGTGACCCCAGAAATCTTGGCTCTGCCTGTGACCACCATGAAAGACCGGGCGTTTGGCAGACCCCTGCCCAGCCATCCAATGCACAATCACCACAAGGAGGTCAAACGGCAGCGACTTCTGGAGACACAGCAGCAGCTCCTAAAACAACATCAGTTCTGCATCTTCCTTCTGCACTGTGGTTCACCACAGGGGACAGTGTAGTGGCATGAATCAAGCAAGTCAAATAGAAATCTTCTCTAGTTCTCGGTCACTCACAATAGGGAAGCCCAGGGTTGGTTTTGAGGCCAGGAGAAAGGAGCCTAAGGGTGAATTCATGCTCACGTGCCTGTAGACACCCAAGCCCCAGCTTGGAGTGAGGATGCCCATCAGGGCAACTGCCTGGATGTGGAGAGCAGAGTCCCTTTACCCTGTGGGATGTGGAGGTGTGGTGAAGCAACATAGTCTTCTCTCTTTGCTTCCCTTCCTTCAGCAGCCTGCTCACCTGGAAACTTCTGTGTTTCAAAAGAGGCAGCCTTGGGTCCGTGGTTCCCCAGACCCACAGAGAGGGGCTGCGGACATGTGCCCACAGCCACCAAGCCTGCCCACATTTCTTCCGGATGTGGCTGTGCTGCCAAAGGAACACCGTGAGTCCCACAGGGAGACAGTGGACTCAGTTTCAGACAGGCAGCGTTTCACACCACACACTGTGGCAGTACCCAGTACGCTTTGACGTGACTGACCAGCAGCCTGACTCCAGTGGGCTCTGCCTTCGAGAACGTGATGCCCTGGGACAGGAGAAATGCCTGGTCCCGGGATGCTCCACAGCCTGGCAGGGGGGTTAGCATCACAGTTTTCACACAGCTGGCATTGGGAGCGGGTCTGTCTTTCTGCAGCCCAGGGCAGTCAGGATGCACCCACCTGGGGAAGCTAGGCGTGCTGGTCTGGGCCCAAGAAACCTCTGCATTTCACTAGGTTAGCTCAGAGGCTCTTCACCTCCACTTCCCTGCATTCCCCTTTCATTGCCTAGGTCTGTTTTTACTTTCAGCTTGGTCACTGTCTCTGCTATGTGTGTTCATAGTGTCCAGCAGAACAGGTTATCGGTGCTGGTTCTAGTTGCAATGTGCTAATTCAAATGCCACGCTCTTTTATTCAAGTGAATAAAAATTCCTAGAAAGAGCTAGTGTCTTCTAATCTGTACTTGCATGCCTTTGGAGACAGAGCTGTGCAGAAGCATCTCTGGTGGGGGGGTTACGCTCACTTTTGTGAGTGTAACTGTGTGGCCCTTGATCTTTTTTTGCTTTAAGCTCTGAAGAGTGTCTGCTTGATGAATGTTTAATCTGTGCTTTTAAAGATACCTGTGATGCTGACCACTCAGAGCTGCTGGAAGGTGGCATCTGTGAGAAGCAGGACCACTCACCATCTCAGTGATCCACCATCAGCTCTTGCTTCATCTTCCCATTCTCCATCAAGTAGGGTGTTGCTTTCTCTCTTTTGCCCCCAAAACCACTGGACTGTGCTATTGGTGTAATGCAGATTGGCCACAGAGGTAGCAGTTGGATGGATTTGTCTCTACAACATCCCAAAATCTTGTACCTTCACGGCTGTGTTGCCATTCCCTTCAGGTCTCCTGGCTGGAGGTTTGTGGTATGTGGTACGTGCTGAGCGACATGGCCAGGCTGTGGGAGGAGCATGAGCCTGTCCTTGAGCATGGTGGGGTCCATGCTGAGCCCAAGCCTTGCACTGTTGTCTCCTGCCACATCTGCAGGTCAGCACTGCTCTCATTCAGCTCTGAAGCCATTTTCATTCAGGATGTACCATGTGGGGCTTCACTTTTAGGACTAGTATCGCAGTTTCTGGTATCGTGTCAGCTTGTGAGCTGAAAACCAAGATAAAAATGAACTCGGTGGTGTTTAGGGAGATACTTGGGTAACTACTTCTAGCTGCAAAGAAAGATGATGTACAGGTCTGACCCCGCACAGATGGGGTTCACACACACACTGATGCCAGGGATGGGTCGAGCGTTTTCACCTCTGGAAAGCCAGGGAAGGCTGTAAGTTCAGCCTTTCAAACTATCACCGTGCCAGCCAAAAGTTGCTTTCCACGTGTTGGAAAAGCAAATAAAACGGAGCACCAGGGAGCAGGCAGAACTGGCCTTTTATTGCCAGCTCTTCTTGGCTAGTCGGCAAGGAGGAGAGGATGTTTCTCTCAGACCTACTTTACATCTCCCTCTCTTCCCCCCCCCCCAATAGGAAATTGTGAGCACATGAGTTAAGCAGAGCCCTGGGGAAGGGGAATCTTCAGAGCGACGTGTGGCTGATGGGGTGTGAAGCTGGCAGCTGGGGTAGGACGTGCACGTACTCACCACGCACTTGGCATCATCACTTGACTGCTTCACCAAATTCCTTCCCCTCCCCTCAACCCAGACTGTCTCTCCCCAGCTCCCGTCGCTGCGAGCAGGTTGGGAGTAATTCCACCGCAGCGCCATGACCTGGGGAAGGTCCTGCCTCCAAAAGTAATCCCTAGTCCTTCTCTCTCCCCAGTATTGACTTTTTTTTTTTTTTAAAGCTGGATCCATTCCCTGATCAGGCTGTCCCCCCAGCCAGGGACAGGGTGAGCTGTGGTGGGTGGCTGGGAGTGGGGAAGGGGTGTGCTGTCCATGGCTGTGGGAAGCCAGGCAGCACAGAACCACCTGGTAGGTTTGCTACCAAAAGCACTGCCAGACTCGGGCAGGGAGAGGCAATAGCTCTCCTCCAGCTGGCCCCACGGGTCACTGCACTCTCTCCTGCATCCTGAGGCCATCCCAGTTACAGCTGCCCTGCTCTGTCCATCACAGCCATGGCAGCAGGAGCTGGTCCAAGCCATCTGTGCAGGAAGGAGGTGGTGTCTTTCACCCCTGGCATGAGCCCCTAAAATCTCTTGGGCAAATCAGCATCAAAAATACTGACTGATGCTCCCCAAGCAGCAGAGGCTCCCGGAGCTGGCATGGCAGCTGTTGCACACCCTGGATGTCCATGGGTGCCAGAAAAGCCTGCAGCGCTAGAGGGACAGGCCCTTATAAATACACCCTGATGACATGCTGCCCCTGTGTCGAACTCAAGAGCGTGTGCTGATTAACGCACGTCAGCACGGAGATCTTCCAGGCTGGCTGGGAAAGCCCCAGGAGATATTGAGATCATGAGATCTGTGCTGGAAAAATAAATGATCGTATCTTCCTGTGACAATTTGATCTCCAGCACGCTCCTACATGGCACTTCTCCCCTGCAGCTTCTGCCCAGGATGTTAACGCTGAAAGGTATCTTGTGTTATTTACTCAACTCTCTCCCGACATTGCTGGAAGGGGCAGGGGTGCAAACGAAGCCTGTGCTTTCTCTGCAAGATTGGCAGCTTCAGCACTGATAACTCGGTTGCTGGAGAAAAGAAACCTCCCTGGCTGGGGCTGGAGGGGACACAGCCTCTGCTACTTTGGAGGTTATTACAGCATTTTCCAGCTGCTTGTGGGACAGGTCCTTGGTTTGGATCAGCTTCCCAAGAACTGAAACATGAAGGTCCTGTGTCTGCCCACGCGCCCGGACAGCACTGGGCATTTGGACCTCCTCCTTGTTGCATGTCTGGCTGCAGAGCAGCTAATCCAATATTATTAATGACAATCAGAACAGACATGACGTAATTTAAACCACTAGGCTTCTGTAAAAGGATTACTCTGAGGTGCTGAGCTGCCCAAGGATGGTGGAAAAAACATTATTGTGTATATAGAGGAAACCTCCTGACACTTCAAAATGCTATGGGACAGGGGAAATAACTATAAGAAAACAGAGCAGACCAGGTCTTCCTCTGGTGATCTGGTGGATGAGCAGAAGCACATCAGCTTACAGAGTGGCAGAGATGTAGCTGCAGGCGGTCTGGCCCAAGGCCTTTCAACAGCTACTGGCATGGCTCTCTGAAATGCTGCAAGGAGCTGGAAACCTTTGTCTTCAAGCAGGAATGTGCTCAGAAACTGCACAGCATTGTTCCTTCCCTCTCCGGTTAGACCTGCCATCCAGCCCTTGCTGGAAGGGGAGGCATGCAGAGGCTTTGCAGGAAAACCTTATTCTGTGTATGGATGCTTTAACTGGCAGCCAGACTTTTTCCTGGGAATGCAGGGTCCAGTTTGATGAAGGATGGGATGAAAAGGGTGAGTGCATGCCCACCACAGAGCTGAGAGTGTGGTGATTACATCTCTTGCTTATAAATGCAAGAGCTCAAAAGCCTGGCCTGATGGAGCCAGGTTTGAGACTTGAACTCTTGCCACCCACTTCCCAAGGTATGGGTTGCTTTAAACCTCTGGGGTCAGGTAGCTTTGGTGTGGGGATGGTTTCTTTTTCTTTTCCTTTTAAACACTTTTGAGACAGCAAGTGACAGTGTTCCCATCCTGTCTCTGCAGGACATCTGCGCTCACTGGGATCATGTGCTGCAGAGTACTAAAGCTTTCACTCGACTAGATGTGTTCGGCACAGGTCCTTATCTTCATAAAGAGGGAGCCCAAGACTCTTCCATGCAGATACAGGGAGAGTCAAAGCTGAAAACCTGTAAGTCTAAGCTGCATCTAGAGCTGGTTAGCAAATATGACCCTGGAAAGCTGGAGGAGATGCCATGCTCAGCTCTTCTGGCAAGCAGTAGTAGCAACCTCCTTCAGGGGAAAAGGGGATGGGGTGCTTTGGTCTTGGCCTCCAGAGAATTGGAGTCCTGGCATGCACCTGATCTGAGCCACTGCTGAGATGGGAGACTCACAGTAGCCTTACTGACACCTGTCTGAGTTGATGGAGAGCTGTCTTTGACTAGGGAATACTGAACCAATCCTGGGAGGTGGCTGCTCTGACCAGGTGTTCATCTGTCCTCTAATGGAGACATGTCTCTCTATTTCTTCTGGGCCATTTTCTTCAGTTCTAGGCAGGCGTCTTGCATTTCTCTGCCTGGTTCTGTCTGCATCAATGCAGTTGGGACTTAACTTGTCTCTATCAAACATCAGAAAAAGTTGCTTTGCTTTGGCCAGGGTATTAGGCTAGCTCTCTGCCTTGACCAGCATGTCTCTAGTCCTCGGACAAAAACCCCAAGGGACAGCTTGGGAAAGGAATACTTCAAGCATTTCCTCCAGCAAAAGCTGGGCATCTCTAGCTCTGGGAATGGGCAGGATAGGAGACACCCCTGTAACACTGTTGGCCCTCAGGCACGCATGTCCTGACCTTCCCTGGCAGAGTAACAAACTCTGCTTGTGAATGGAGATGTTAATAGGAAGATCAGCTGTAACACTGACGAATGCCAGAAGATCATACTGTGCCTCAGTAAAGGAAGAAGAAAGAAACCATCCCAGAGTCACTTGGCTGGAATGAGAAGAAAGTCTGAGCACTGTGCCCTTCAGGCTGGCTCTCGGAGGAGGTTTGGTGCTGGGAGGTGCTGGGGTGAAGGATGGCACAGAGGAGTTTCACTTTATGCACGTAACCACCATCTTCCGCAAAGCAGTCCTGGCCAGACTAAGGAAAATCTGATCTGCTGCCTTTGATTTGGTGAGAAGTAAACTGTAGTGGGGAAAAAACTGGGGAAAGAAGCATGTGAATTTGCAGCAGGGAATGTCCCCTGTAAACATCTGTAACCCACATCCTCTCTGTTAGCAGTCAAGAGTGGCTACCCCCAGCCAGGGCAGTGCATTTGCTGAGGCTTTCCCTGCTGCCAGCCAAGTGATAGTTTCCATGATGGGCAAATGTGGGCAAGCAGGAAGAGATCGGCTCTGCTGTGAGGTGAAAGCATGTGCATCTGATCTGCTGCGTGGTTTTCCTGTGTGGCACCTGGTGAGGACCACAATGAAGGGGTGTTCCACTGGAGTCAAGGGCCAAGTCTGCAGCATTAGCACAACCCAGCCTAGACCTTCACGCTGTCACACAGAGACCTGACCTAAGCCCAAACCCTTCCAGGAGGGAGAGAACAGGGTATGGTCCATCCCCTGTCAGATGTCCACAGAGGTCATGCTACAGCAGTGGGGTGCATTACATTACCGGCAGTAATCCTGAACAGGGCTGGTTCTTGGTGTTGGCTCTGAACCTACGCTGTTGCCGGCATGGTGGGTGGGAAGCACGTGGTTCGCAACCTGCTGCCTGCCTCATTCACTGAGGACATGAGCTCCGGGGAGCCAATGGTAGGCACGGAAAACCTGAAACATCTCTGCCTTGAAGCAGGCTAAGTCTTCCAGCCTTAACTTTTTCCCTTGCCCACACACTGGCCATGGGTCTCGTGGGTGGCAAAGCTGCGCAGGCCTATAGCACCAGATGCCCTTGCAGCCAAGCTGC
The DNA here is from genome assembly GCA_013400535.1 of Scopus umbretta. Taxonomy (NCBI): domain Eukaryota; kingdom Metazoa; phylum Chordata; class Aves; order Pelecaniformes; family Scopidae; genus Scopus; species Scopus umbretta. The sequence goes on from VZTL01032056.1 coordinate 37,783, forward strand.
CTCGCAGTTGCTTCCAGTGAATAATCCACCGAACCCCTCCAGGCTCATGTCCCTTGCAAAAGGGACCCACCCCAAATGGTTGGGCCAGTCTGATGTGCCAGGTCTCTATGGATCTGTGCCTTGCACATCTCTGATATCTGATGCCTAATGATGGTTCAGCTTATGCTCCAGCTTCTCTGGTGGGGAGGGAGGGCTTTGTAGGAGCTCTTCTCCAGAGCTCTTTCCCCAGAAAACTCACTGGAACTTACTATCTTTAGAAGCTCTCACCCTCTATCAAATCTGTTTGAAAGGGCTCAGTGGATTAAAATGTTAAATGAGGGGGAATGATGAGCAGATGCAGCTCTTGCTTAAGTTTTAATGGCCTTAAGAAACCATGCTAAAACCATGTTAAAAAAAACAAGGAGCTGTTTCCAGGAACAGTTTTCCAAAGTCTCAGCTCGATCTCCTTTTCAGTGTCATGAAAGCTGCTCTTTGATAAATATTGTAATTAAAAACCCCAGCAGTCTTATTTTTTCTCCAATTCATTTTAATGTTATAAATTCAGAGGGAGAAGGGAGTGCTTAGAAAGAAAATGTCTGTATTTACTCATTCAAACATACCGTTCTTAGGAAGACACTTTCTTCTTTGACAAGGGTCTTTCTGTTGGAAAACAGTTGCCTAGCTTTCCCCTGACAGCCCAGGGACAGTAAAACTTGTCCATGTGGAGAAACGGAGTGGCCCGGCTGGAGTAGGATAATGTTTGTATTAACAGGGCAATTATCCTTCTAACTCCACGGTGGTGTTGCCAAGCGATTCCCCCCG
>VZTL01032069.1:289-24706 GCA_013400535.1 Scopus umbretta
CCGGCTCCCAGCGCCCACATGGGCTGCGTTTTATCCCCTGAAAACCCCACGGCTCTAAGCTGAAAACAAATTGTGCTTCCCCTGGGCAACGCGATGCCCGCAGCCCCAGCGCTCGGGCAACACCGCTATTCGGAGGCGAGGCGTTTTCACACGCTGGCAGGTCCCAGGCGCGAGGGAGTCTCCTGTTTTAGCATCCAGGGGCCGGTGCTCGGCTCCGGCTGCCTCCCAGCAGCCTGGCACGCCCGGCCCCAAGCAGCAGCCACAACCCCCGGCCACTCTCGTCTGCCCACTACGCCGCTCCGGACCAGGAACCATTTTGCGTCTCTCTGCGGAAACCCTTAGCCCCAGGCAGGCAGCACCAGGGCTGATGCCCGAGCAGCAGCGTGCACCCATACCCTCGGGACTGGCACAAAACATGCCCGAGGCAGGAGTGCAGCGCTCCGCTTCCTTGCTCTTTTGCTCAATGCGGAGCCAGGCAGACTGGAGTTAACTTCTCCAAAGTTACTGCGCAGAAGACAACAATACTTTTAAATCCCGGGAAAGGGCAGGCTGCAAGAACACCCTCAATTAGTCACTTCAGTAACAGCCTACAGGAGCTTTCATTACAGCAAACAGAACAGCGTTATCATACAATTCAAACATTGGGTTTCGTTAAAAAGGTGGAGTTTAAAAGACAGGCTTCAACATGGAGTTTCTTACCAATAATCATTGCAGTGAATAGGTCTCTATATAAGAAATTAAACAGGAAAGGTGCATACCAGGCCTCAACTCCCACAATGGCTGTCACTATGTAGACAATTGAAATGGTCTGAAAGAAAGCACAGGACAAGCAGGCGTGAGCAACCGGCCAGGCAAGCCCGGCAGCACCCGACCCGGCAGCGCAACGCGCACGCCAGGCAGCTTCAGGGAAAGGCAGCTCGAGAAGTACGCTCTGGTCTACATCATGTTCAGTTCTCCCCACCGGCAGAAAGAGGGGAAAAAAAAAAAATAAAAATTCCATAAACACCCCGTGTTACAAGACCAGGTCTAACAAGTGTGGTAGTTGTGCTGCTGAGAAAGATACAACCCGGAGCCGCTTCTCGCAGCACAAGCAGAGATGCCCTCACACAGCTTGAACTCACGAGATGCTTGAAGCACCAGAGGTTTTATACTACAAGTTGTGGTGACCCTGGAGGGTTTGTTCAGGGACTCTTTCTTACCCACCTGCTGAAGCACTTACATGGAAAAGGCTCACAAGGGATATTTCACTTTTAATAGTAACCCTGAAGCTGGGTGAAGCGCGCTGCAGGGCAGCTCAGCCCTCCACCCCCTGCCTTTCTGCAACAGGCAGAGATCCGAAAGCGTTAGGGTTAAGCAATGCTTTTGGAGAAAGGGGTCAGAGTATAGCTGGAGGAGACCAGCTACAGTCTCCTCTTGCTAGCAGAGATGATTGCTGCGGTTAGTGCAGCCGCACTGATTGCACTCTCCTTCCAACTTGCTGCATTCCCCGCCCAGCACGCGGTAAGCCAGAAGATGGGAGTACTGTGTGCTGCGCGGTGCCATGAGACTGCACCCTGCCTAGGAAGGACACCGGCCAGCAGTACAGGTGAACTGTGTCGCCCACAGCTTGCTCCCAGTTCTGATGGGCTCTTCAGAAAGCGTTCCCTGCAGAGGATTCCTTAATGAGACATGGACATGCCAACGTACCAAAGGGCCCGCCGCCGCCAGTCTCAACGTCAACTGCCCCGTTACCACTGGTACAGAGACACACCTCCCCAGGAACCCTTCCTTCAGGCACAGTGATTAACGTGCCAATTAGTTACTCTGCTACATTTTGGCACGCATCCTGCTAGTGCCAAAAGGCACCCCAAACTTCTAGACTTGAACGTACCCACATTGGTGGGATGCAGGAAACTAATTACAGCAACGATTTAGGTGGCCAAAACACACATCTGAGGACAACTGAAACCAGGCAGAGGAAACACAAGGCAATGTCCATTCTTCAAGCTTTTTTTTTGTGAAGGGTCCATCTACAAGAGCTACATGGAACAAAATAAAAACTGCACTGCACAAACCTCCTTGGATTTAATTGTTTTGAGCAGTCAAACTCCAGCGCCACATGACCTCGGCTCATTAAAGCAATTACAGCTCCAAGTCATGCAAGCAATCTTTGAAAGCTCTCCTCCTCCACAATGCCTGGAGGCAGACTGAAGGCACCCACCTCCAGAGAGCATCGCAGTGACCCATTTCATAGAGTCACAGAATGATTAAGGTTGGAAAAGCCCTCTGAGATCATCCAGTCCAACCACCAACCCAACACCACCATGCCTACTAAACCATGTCGTGAAGTGCCACATCCACATGGTTTTTGAACCACCCCAGGGATGGGGACTCCACCGCCTCCCTGGGCAGNATGTTGTGACCAAAGTGCAAGGTTTTGGACACGTAGCAGAGCTGCACGCATCCCTTGCACACCTCAGCGGGCACTGCTGCACCCCAGGCACGCTAGCAGTTTATTGAGCTTCTGCTGAAGCTGTGCAGTGGCTGTGGCACGTACTTACCACCTGACTGATGTCATATCCCCAGGGCAGGAAGAGGATCCCTGTGTTATACTTCTCCCAGTGGGAGAGGATGAATGAAAACAAGACCACCCATAAGAGGAGGTAGAGAACGAAGACACTGACACCCGTGGAGCCCCGTCCAAAGGTGGAGTAGACCGTCACGACAAAGTACACGCATGCCCAGCTGTCCAGGCCGTGATCAAAGAGCTCTCCCAGGGGCGTGCTGGAGTTGGTCCGGCGAGCCTGTTTCCCATCAACTCCATCTGGGAAGAGAACAAGGAGAAACAGGGATTTTTGCTGGACACCCTCACACAAAGTAATGGGCCAGCTCGCAGCTGACAAAGTGTGCGCAGCCCATGAACAGCAGCTTTCACTACCTCCACCCCCTGCTCTACTTCAGACTGAAACATACAATAAAGTCTGACAAGATTACATTTATTTAAAACAGACTGAAGACAAAATTTCACAATTCATCTCAAAGTCAGTTCCAGCATCCTCCTTTCACATCAGCTGCTCCTGGACAACTTCCTCCTATCCACTTTGCAAAGCAGTTCCCAGAAGCTGCTCTAGCAGCCCGAGCAGCAATTAGATCAGTGCAGGGCAGAAGCCCAGAATCAAGGATTTCTCAGCAAGCTCGGCGATAAGACGACACGCAGCCCCAGCACGAACAGATGACAGACACAACCCCCCCACAATCAACTAGAAAAAGTCTTACCTAACGTATAGGCAATGAAGTTGAGGAGACCCACAATGACCCACACTCCATTCGGAACATGCTGGTGATCAGGAGCTGTGGAGATCAGAAAGGCCTCAGTCAGGACAGCGCAGTACGTACTTTCAATGGGTTTATTTTGGCATAAGAGGCACATCAACAAGGACCGGCGGCTCACCAGGACAAAGCACCTACAGAACTCAAGAAACTGAGATGTTAGCTTTCCAGGACGTGATGGCAGAGCTGTTCCACAACAGCATGTGAAGCCACGTCACTGAGGACTTTGCTTTCCAGGACATGCTTGTCCTCTGTTCCCAGCTCCCCAAAGTCACGGGATCTAAGAACTGGCGATGACAGCTAACAACTGTAGCCCAAAGGCACGACATGGAAGTGTGTGTAGATCGGTCTCCTCAATCACTTGCTCACAGAGCATCAAGCAGAGCCTCTTTGAGATGTTGCAACACCCTGCCCCTGCAGAAACACGTCATCTCCCCCACCCAGTCTCCATCCTGCCAACTGAAACAGAAGTTCCTCCTTAGTAACATCTCCACCTCCTCCAACGTTGTTCTGGCAGATAGCCAGCTTAGCTGTCTGCAACTCTGGGAGCCCAAAGGTGCATTTGGAAAAAAGCAGGAAAAGGCACGGCTTCTTGGCAGCAGCCTCACAGGAGGGCACATGAGATCTTCTAGGGGGAACAGTGATTCCGTGAAATGCCACCTCCTCTTTCCTTAGAGCAGCATGACGGTGCCTTTCCAGTAGCAAATGGAGGGCACCATGTCTAGAAAACTATCCAATGAGGAGGGAAGGCTCAAGCTTCTGAAGGCTTCACCAGCAAAATGAAAAGTTGTCTTTCCAAGCAGGACATGTGCAACATGTATGTACAAAAGGGTCCCAAAGCATGAGCTTCACCATCCCTTTGGCAGAGCCCACATTTCTGGACATCCGATGTCCTGGGGATTCTCACACTGAGCTTCCTTCCCTGAGCTATTTCTGTCAGCTTTTCTTCCTATGCCTCATGGACCTAAACATAGTCCAAATCTTAGCTAACAGCCACTGATGCCACCCGAGCTTTTGAAAGCCAGGCCTATTGAAAACAGTACTTGTCTACCTACCAATAAAGACAATCACAAGAAAACACTATTTTTCTGTGTTTTGAGGATTGGCCCAGTTTTAGAAGAACTGGATGAACTCTTCTGATCAACCTAAACCAAACCTGGCAGGGGCAAAGGAAGAGAAAAATCTAGAGAGGAAGCTATTGATAACTGACTAAGAGTAACATTTTCCCTGGGACAGCCCCATGAGGAAGGGGGACGCAACTGAACCTTGGGATTCATGAAGAGATGAACATGGGTAGGACCCTGGAAACTACCGACCTGTCGGCCTCACCTCTGTGCCTGGGAAGGTCATGGAACAGATCCTCCTAGAAGCTATGCTAAGGCACATGGAGGACAGGGAGGTGATTTGAGACAGCCAGCATGGCTTCACCAAGGGCAAGTCCTGCCTGACCAACCTAATGGCCTTCTATGAAGGAGCGACTGCATCAGCAGACAACGGAAGAGCTACAGCTGTCATCTATCTGGACTTCTGTAAGGCTTTTCACACAGTCTACCACAACATCCTTCTCTTTAAATTAGAGAGATACAGATTTGTTGGGTGGACTGTTCAGTGGATGAGGAATTGGCTGGATGGCCCATCCAGAAGGNCTTTTTAGCAGGGCCTGTAGCGACAGGGCAAGGGGTGATGGTCTTAAAGTAAAAAAGGGGAGATTCAGACCAGATAGGAGGAAGAAATTGTTTATGCTGAGGGCGGTGAGACACTGGCACAGGTTGCCCAGAGAGGTGGGAGATGCCCCATCCCTGGGAACATCCCAGGCCAGGTTGGACGGGGCTGTGAGCAACCTGACCTAGATGAAGATGTCCCTGCTCACGGCAGGGAGTTGGACTAGATGGGCTTTCAAGGTCCCTTCCCACCTAAACCTTCTGTGATCCTATGGGTAGTGTTAAAAATTTTAAGGCTGCGCACATCCTTGTCTTATGCAGAACGGTGAAACTGAGAAAGAGGATTTTGCCTTTGTTAGTCTGAACACGGTGGTGGCAATGTTTTTGCAAGAGGGCAGTTAGCTGGGATGCAAAGAACAAGGCTCTACCTGCTGTCTCCAGGGAAGCAGAGTTTCCCACATAACAGATTTTAAAATGAGGGCACCGGGTTCTTGTCTGCTGTGTAGGCAGAGCCAATTCCTACACAAGGCTCCAGCTGTTCCCTCCTCCCTTGCCCACACGCTGCCAGCCAGGCTCACTTCCACCCAGCAGCTGGAGGGAAGGTGTCGTATTGGGACAAGTCCTCGTCATAAAGCCCAGCGAGTTCAACCCCTCAACTCTGTCCCTCCTCTGGCACAGCCACCTGCCTCTGGGAAGGCCCAGACTAAGAGGCCTTATCAATGAGCACCAGAAGTCACCGCAGAGGAGGTGACAGATTTCACCACTCCGATGCTTCGCATCCAAACAGGAACAGGCAGCCTTACCAGAAGCATAAAAGTCAGGGTCGAAGTATGCCATGAGGAAGAAGTTGAAGACAAGCAGCAGGAAGCCAGAAAACGTTATCAAATTTGGGGCCAGCCAGGTAGGGAAGATCTATGGGAAAGCAGCAAAAGAACACATGAACTCATTAAAACATGTAATAAGGACCACGCGCTGCTCTCAGCCATGGCAGAGACCTGGTTACAATAGTCTGGGTGTTAGACAACACTGCTTAGTCACATCTGGCATCTCAGAGGGCAGCAGGAAGCTTTAGGCTGCAATGCAGTGAGCTCGGGGCAGGCTGCGGGCTGGAAGGCAGCGCCCTTTGTAATTAGTTGCACCACAAACGAAGCAGGGCTTTTCAGCTGACAGTTTCACAGAGAAGACTTTGCGGTGACTGGAGTTTAGCCATCCCACTCAGGGCAGGACGAGGTCTCACCTTCACTATCGTGTTCCAGAAGGGATGCATGACATACAGAGACAGGGGGTTGCTGTCCACGGCACTGTACTGTGAACGACAAGGGAAAAACAAAAAACGTTAGAGCTCCGCCACCACTTGCAAAAAAGCCAGAGATCCTGAATATTGAGCTTTCCCTGAGAATACCTGCCAGCCGAGCCTCGGCATTGCAAGAACGCTTGGGTCAAGGACGGAGTCCCACCAGGGACAGTGCTAAACAACCCGAAAAGCACCCACCAGCTCCCGCGACACTGGCCACGGACCCGCAGAGGCAGCTCTCGGATGTACATCTCCTGCCTGCCCCAATGCCTCCCCTCCGCACGGAGCAGCCCCACAAGAAGAGTGGGGAGCATGCCCGCTGCAACCGTTTTTGGAAGGCGGGAAGAGACTCAAGGACATGCAACCTCCTTTGCAGCCAATGCTCCCGCCAAAGCCCTGCACGTCGAGGGCCACACCGCAGGCCTGGTGGCACTCTTCACAAGCCAGAGAAGAAGGGACAGTCCCACGGCCTTAAGCACCCACACTGTGGGTCCGACCCACCGAGGACAGCTTGGCTCTTGCTTGAGCAGCCCTGTAGAGTCCTGCCCCACAAGACGCGCAGGACCTTCTTGGCTCAGCACCCAAAGGCACCATGCAGAAGGGCAGGGGGAAGACTTCCCCACCAACCATGAAAGCTGGGGCCATTCCTGCAGCCCCACTGGTCTCCAGACTCCTTAGCTCCCACACCCCGGCACCCCTTTTGCCAAAGGCTGCAGGAGGACAGCGACGAGCCCCCTTGGTGGGGTCCCCCAAGCAGAAGACTGTTCTCCAATGGACAGGATACTAACAGGGAGCTTCAAGGGACACATTTCTGTGCTGACAGCTCTGAGCTACCCAGACACAAGCAGGGACTGATCCCAGAGGTCCTGCGCAGGAACTAGCGCACTTCAAAGTCATCAAGATGGCAGCTATCACTGTCTCCCTCATCTACAGTCACTTGGGAGAGACTTTCCCCTCCCAAAAAGACAGCAGATATTTATGAGCAAGGTCTTTAACCCCGTCCCTCGTCCTTCTGATACTCCAAAACGCCACATACACCACCGTACCACGGCAAACTGGGCTGGTTCATGGGCACCACGGGACGCGGGGCTCCCAGCTGAGCTCCCAGCCCCACCACAGGAGGTGGGCACAGAGACTGGGGCCAGCAAGGGAGCAAAGTGATCACAGCAGAAGAGGCGACAGATTTCACTGTTTGGAGGTGGGACCCATGCCATTTTTCCTTATTCAGTTAGGGCAGAGCAGTCTGAAGCAGTTGCCCACTGACCTGGTGGAGGATCAGCATCTCGCTCCTCGCCTGTGCCCAGCTCAGTGAGCTGGAGACCACATTTCCAAAGGGGGAAGGACTGGTGGGTGAACACCAGGAGGCCTGTGGGTACCACACACAGGACGGGTCTCGGAGGGCTCCTCAGAAGGGCTCCTCTCCCTTAAGGAGCTGAGATTTCTGCAGAGGCAGCCGCTGCCCTGGGGAAATGGGAAGAGCTCTTACCCCTCACCCTAACACTTTTAGATCATTTGCGGGGGCGGAATAAAGAAAAAAAAGAGACCTAGGACAAGCCATGAAACAGTTGCCAGTTAGTTAAAATTTGATGTCATTTGGCTCTCAAGAGCATCACAAGCTGTTATCCGCTCTCCAGCTCACAGCCCCTTCCCAGCAAGGATTACGCCGTCTAAAGTCCTCTTCCCCAAGTAACGCTTTGATAAGAATCCCAAGAAAAAATTCATAGGCCAGGACACTCCTCGGTGCCCAGCAGGGCAGCTCCTGGTGCCCACCCACCCCGGGGTCCCCGTGGCTGGGACAACAGCCCCGCAGTTCCCCAGCATCGGTGCCGGCTGCCACCCCATCCCAAGCTTACGTTCGGCGTTATGGAAAGCAATCAAAGCCTCCACTCCTCCCTGCGCCGCCACGGAGGTGATCGATGCACTCCCCAAGATAAGGGGGGTTTGGTTGGTAAAAGGAAACCCATCAGCAGAGAGCAGCTCCGGGTCCCCACCCACCCCACGGCCTTGAACTAGCCACCGTCTCTGCACCCACGGCTTGTTCCTCTCCTCGGCTAGAGACCCCACTGCCCCTGGAAGCAGCCTGTCCCTTTCAAAAGGTGGGAAGAAAGTGGTGGGCAAGGGCAAAGCAACATCCCACAGGACAGATGCCAGCATGAGGACCGGGCACCAGGTCTCGCCAGGCTCTGAGCACACAGGCTAAGAGCTTACGGCATTTGTTCCTAACTGGGTGAACCCCATCCTTGGCAGGCATTTCTGTACCCCCACCACCTCTTCCCTGCCCTCCCCGGGACAGATCAGTCCGTCTTGCTGGGGGTTAGCCCCAGCGCTTACATCCCCACGCCAGCAAGCCCATAGGAGCTGCAGAGCAAGCAGCAACTCGATGCCGTACAGAGGCGAGCTTTCATAGAATTATTAAGGTTGGAAAAGACCTCCGAGATCCTCTAGTCCAACCATCAACCCAAAAGCCGCAAGGAATTTCCATCCCAGTTTAATGCAATTTCGGGGGACAGAATTCCAAACGCTTTATAAGATAATAGGATTTGAACCACTGGTTAGGGGAGGAGGAGAGCTGGAGACTGATTAAATCTCGTTATCCCCAAAACAGCCTGGAAGAAGAAAACAGACGCAACGCTTGGAGCAAGGCAAGGGAAGCGCTCTGGAGTTTCTACGCTCGTGTTTTTAAGGTACCTTGGGGAAGTTTCCCCAGGCCCGTGTCCCAGGAAACTTTCCCCTCTCCCCCCACATTTGGGGACTGGGGATAATAGTGAATAAGCAGCTTTTCCCCATGGTCACACATGTTCCCCCCTTGCTTGCAGAACTCGAAGACCTGGAATGACCCGTTTCTCAGGGGAGAGGGCAGCTGTTTTGCAGAGGTTTGCTGATACAACCACCCCAGCTTCAACCGGTCTCCTGGAGGGACACTGCTTTGCCTGCTGAGCAAGGCAGGTAGGTGCTCTGCCAGCTTAGAGGACACCAACAGACCAAAGGGACCGAGCTGGGGCTGGCTCCAGCACCAGGCTGCCTGCCACCCTAAGGAAGGGCGCTCCCGGGCAGCCAGGACAAGGCTGCCTGTCCAGGCCAGCTGCCTGCCAGAATACCAACGACCTGCCAGGCATCTTCAGCTACAAAACTCAAAAATATCTGCCATACCCCGCTTCCCCGCAACTGCTTTTTGTCACTGGGTTTCCTTCTGACAGACGTTCCACCTCTTTTACCTTTCTGCACTAGCAAGACGGGGTTCCCGACCGGCATGGCACATGAGCTCTCCGCTCCGCAGGGGACAGCAAGCCAGCAGCGCTGCCAGCGACTCTGGCAGCAGTCAAAGGAGGAGGGACAGGCAAGGACCTGTTGGGTTGACGGTTGGACTAGATGATCTCAGCGGTCTTTTCCAACCTTAATGATTCTATGATTCTAAGGAGGATGGACAGGCAAGGACAGGCGCCGCAGACACGCTCACCACCTCCTCAGGGTGCAGGGCCTCTGCGTGGTCAGAGCTGGAAGCAAAGCAAGCTGTGAGAGGCTTCGAGCATTGGAACAGGCTGCATCCCCGGAGTTAGTCAAAAAACGTGTAACTGTGGCACTTTGGGACACAGTTTGGTAGGCACGGTGGTGTTGGGTTGACAGTTGGACTAGATGATCTTAGCGGTCTTTTCCAACCTTGATGATTCTATGATTCACTTGCAGCTCACTCCTCTGGCTGCTCACCCTCCAGCCCACGCCTTGGGAAGAGAGCAGGTCATGCCAAGCTGGTGATGGAGGCAGCAGCCTGTCCTGGAAGGAAGCCCTTAGCCAGGCTCCTCGTTCCTGCACCAGCCCTCCAGAGCCGAGGTTTTTGGAGACTGACGTTCCCAGAGAAATACAGGCTCAGGCTATCCGTCTCGATCTGCCTGTTCATACACGCTGGCGCCCTGGAGCAAAGCTGAGGAAGGGGCCGGGCAGCCCCCGAGAGCACCAGGGCTGAGGCATGGAGCTCATACTCCCCCAAAGCTCGTCTCGCCCTCAGCTGCTGCGGTGGCTCTGATGAGACACTCTCAAGGCTAATAAACACGGCGGTGTTTTAGCTCACCAGGCACAGCGCCAGCTCTGTCATTCACCCACCTCATCCTCACTGCAAATTAGCATCACCTTTTCCATTTTGGATCTCTACGCGTTGATCCAGTGACTCACACATGTGACTGCTATCCTTCTCCAAGTCATTTTTCTATCACGGCCGATGACTACCACCAGCTAGGACTCTTGATTCCTCCCTCATTTTCAGGGAGAGAAGGTAAAACAAGAAGCACGAGCGCATGGAAGGAATTTCGTATGGCCCAGCGCTTCCTTCTCAAAGCAGACAGGCATTTGTAACGGGCCCCGCTCTAAAACAGCACCGTGCGTGCAGACGCTTCTCCTTATGACTGCACGAAGGAGGGAACCCAGCCCAGCCAGTCCCCTCGGGATCTGGTTTTAAACTTCTTCTTAAGAAAAAGAGCAGAGCCAACTTTGCGGCAACAATCTCATCACTCGCACCATAGAGCGGCAGCCCCTCCTGCACCCTGTCCGTGCCAGGATGGCCGTGGGATCGCTCAGCCCCCCGCTTGCTCCATCCAACCACCCCGCAGGGTGCCCCAGGGCACCCCGAGAGCCAGCAGACAGTCCCAGCTGCCACAGAGCCATCACGGGCACAGCGGTGAGCTGACTGCATCGTTACGGGATTTAAAGACGCAAATGGCTCACGCAGCTTAAAAACAACATTAATCATGCAACCAGGACGTTTCTGGAAGATCCAATTATGTGTCCAAGGAGGAAAAAAATACAGATTTATAGCCCAGAGTCTAATAGCTTTCCTGCCCAGGAAAAACAACGCTGCTTTTAAGTAATCCAGTTACCAGGAGCCAGCCACAGGCCAAACATCGTCACACGGGTGCCCTGGGCGCACCAGCGTCAGACACCCGGACGGATCTGGAGCAGGCTGGGGGCAGACAGCGCTGGTGGCACAGGTACCAGCGCTGGGGACAGCAAGCCAAGATGGATCTGTACACCCCGTTTTGCTCACGGGCGCACCGGCAAGGTCCACGGCAGCCTGCGCTGCGAGCCCGCATATCACTGCTTGCACCGGCAGCAGGAGCAGAGCAGAGGGAGCCTTGGCAGAGCAGCTCCAGCAAGTCCATAAGGCTGTTTGCTATAAATCTCCTTAAGTACAAAGAGGGCGTGAGGCTAAGAACCTTCTCCCATCAGGCTCAAGATAAGCCAGGAGGCAGCGAACTCGACAATCCCCGGCGAACGTAACTGAGCAGAGCCGTGCCAGTGCAAACAAGTCACGTTTGCACTATGCCCACGCTCGGCTGATAGGCGAGAAGTCACATCGTGCTTTAAACGGTACTCATTAACTCAAGTCCTGTTTACCTTTTCTAAGGTCATTTCTCAGCTGGCATAAGAATGGAGCACACTGGCAGCGGTAAACCCACAACCACCAGGTGAGCCGACGGGTTTGGCTCCCACCACGAGCAGCAGGCAGAAAACAGCACGAAGGGTGTCGTGTCCTGCCTGCCCCACGGCAGGGAGCAGCCGGCAGACGCTGCCCGGCAGCGCAAGCTTCCATGCCAGCATCGCTTCCCTCCTCCTGCCTGTTTTTCACCATGCAGGTTTTAGACATCTAGGAATTAAAGATGCTTCAAAACACAGCACGCAGGGGGCCCAGCAAGGTCAGAGCCTCTCTCCTCCAAGAGCAACTAACGCACTGAGCAGAAACCTCCTTCCTGCTCCCCAAGCCCCACGGGCTGTGCAAATTCATTGGGAAAAGCACATTTCTGCCTGCCGGCACTCTCTCATGTTCAGAGCCTCAGGTCGCACTGGCCCCAGCTGGGAGGTTATCCCCCGCCTTCTGCAAACACGGACGTGGGACCACTCATCCAGCGAAGCCAATGGTGACAAGCATCAGGGAGAAGCTCGCTCTTCCCCACCGCTCAGCGGGCAGAAAAGATGTTTAGGACCACCGGCGGGGCGGCTGGGGAGTGTGCAGGAACAGCCCTGCTCTGGCAGGAGGAACTGGCTGCGGGGAGAGCAACGCTCGTCGGGACGACAGCTCTGCCTCAGAGCAGAGGTACTGCGGAGGGATGCAAGAGCACACCTGGATGCAAAGCATCAGCCAGCGGCCTGGGCAGGGCCTCCCCCCTCCACGGGCCAGACTCGCTCTCCAGCGCAGCAGCTCATGAAAGGACACCCAGGAGCTCACCTTACAGAGACCCACCTGATAGGAAGCCCACACTCGAGTCAATCCTTGGCTCTCTGAGCTCCAGCCAGTTCATCCAGCGGGCTGCAGCTCTGCGCCGGCACCGGGGTCACCCTGCGGTGGGATGGAGCGGACAGCCAGGCCCCCCACCCGAGTGCCGAGTCCCAAACCCATCCCATCGCCGTGCTGGGGGGGTGGGCATCGTCTCCCCGTGGATACCTAACACGGAGCAACACTTGATGTTGATGGCAGGCTTCAGCAAACAGCCTGCCAATCTCCACTGCATCCAGGAGCTCCCTCTGTTTGGGAACATTAAATATCCATGAATGTGGGTCACCAGCGCTTCCGCTACAGTTCGAGGTGATCAGCTGCAGAAAGGGCGCACAGATGGCGAGCACAGGAGTGGGAAAGATGAACCTTCAGGGGCCTGAGGCAGGGATGCAGTTAGAGGAAGATCAACCAGCAACAAGCCTCTGGAGTGGGAATCAAGGGATCCTAGCAGCAACTCTGGGGAGGAAAAATGGGGGAGAGGAAGAAAAGGCAGGGGAAAAAAAAAAATGCACAAACAGGAAACCTGTTACAATACCATTGCGACAGCCAAAAGACTTTCCTGCTGCTGCCAGAGCTGTTCTGGACTTTGAAGAAGAGGGCTGAAGTACCTGAGAGAGGGATCAGACCAGTTTTGCAAGCCTGCTCCTGGTGCCCAGGGAGAACAGAAGGGACCGGGGCGAGCACGGCAGCGCGACCCGTGCAAGGGGACAGGGGAGGAGACAGCAGCCACTCGCCATCCCGAGGCACACTTGGACACCCACCCTGTGCCCTCCCGAGGGCATTCAGTCCCACAGACCACCCCAAAACCCGTTTTCTGCTGGATCAGCGAGATGAATTAGCCTTTCCAGGTGCCTGTGAGCCACCGAGGAGCTGGAGACACTCGCAAGACCGCAGCTCCGGTCTCCTCTCCGGAGGACAAGGCGGCCATGGCAGAACTGGGCCAAATCCAACACAGAGCAGGGTTTGATAACCCACCAACGAGGAGAATACAGAAGTCAGTGCAAGAAAAGAGAATTCATTACAATCCCTAGAAAAATAAATCAAGTTGAACTTTTAAGTATACCCATCAAAGGAAAACACAAGCCCACGCACGTCAGGGGATGATTACAGACGAAGCAAGGCGCTGCAGGCAAGGAGGGGGAAGGCTACCCCTGAGTTTTGATAGAGCCTATGTGAAAGACACAAACAAAACTTTTTTTTTTCCCCTCTTCCCCAAAGCACGTAACACTCTGCCTCTCTACAACCCTCATCCCGCCTCTCTGCAAAGAGGAAATTCACAATTAACAGAAAAAAAAGCTGCGTTACTTCGTAAGCCCCGGCAGCCTGCTTTGTGCAAGACTCGAAGCACAGCAAGTCAGGTCAATTATACAAGCCCCAATAACGCGGCCGTATTCTGAGCCAGCTATGGGCAGTGATACTTTAATTTCCACAATGCACTCCGGTTCTCTTCCAAGTGGTCCCAACAGCCAAATGCTGCTAATTAGCACAGAGTGACTTTTATGATGGAGTTCATCGTAGCCAAGATTCAACACGCACCAACAAACATTGCAGGAGACTTCCAGTGCAATCAGAGAGACCCAGGACGGACTGACAAGCAGCCTGCGCTATTTTTGAAGTGACTGCTTTGCACACCTCGCCACGCTGGGCGAGCACGCAAGGCGAGAGCTGCGACCTGGCTCTCCTCCGCCATGCCACCCGCCAGCCTTGCCTATCCGACAGGGCTAGGGAAGCTCCTCCAGCACGTGGAAAGAGGTCAAACAGCCAAACACACCAGCATGCTCATCAGTATCACCCACCTCAACTGCTCCTTCCTTTCCACATCCTTGTGGTCGTTCGTTTTGGTACCAGTTCTGTGTCGACACTGACAACGGGGACAGGGGAGCCCAGCAGCGCCGGAGCGCTCAGCCGGCTCCCTGCTCCCTACAGAGGGTGCGGGAGATGGATACAACCATCACAGCAGACTCCAAGCAGGACAGCAAAGGAGGAAGGTGTGCACAGAGATCTATCAGATATCCAAAGCAAAAAATGCAGAGTAAGTAACTGCCTTTTTTTCTCTGTAAAGGGAATCTGAAGAGCAAAAGGCTGCTGAGGAGCAGCTCTGCTTCCTACTCCTCCATTGCACTCACACCCATGAGGAAGGCACCTGGTTTTAGCCCATGTCCCCAACCACCAGCTGGGGACAGCAATCTTCTGTTTCAGGTGGGGCAAAGGATGCAGAGGGATGCGGGCAGCAGTTGGCTGGACAGAGCAGGAGTTGCATCCTTCACCTGCACGGCAAGGGAAGAGCTGGGAGGGCTCCCGCTGTGGGAGGAGACAAGGCATGCATTACCTGCACCCATCGCACACACAAGCTGCCCAATTCACACCTTTAAGGGGGGGGAACTGCAGTAAAACACCCACACGACCAGCAGCGCAGAGCCGAAGACAGCTCCCCTCCCAGAAGGGACGGGCAGAGAGGTGGTTTGCAGCAGCGTAAGCATCACCCCATGAGTGTCAACCAAACCACCCAGAGAAGAGCAGCCCTGGCCCAACAGTCGGGCCGATGTACCTGCTGTTTGGCAGCCAATACAGCCGAGCTGCGGGTCCCTGGGAAAGCCATCGTCTCATACAAAAACCCACAGAGGCTGAAGTTCCTCCTACGAAACCCTGCAGGACCCATAGTGGACTGAAGTAGCAGGTCCCTGACCACAAAGGGCTTCATCGTTGCCGCTGTGTGGATAAAAACAAGAGTGTCTGGGAATCCCCCACCAAAATACAGTTCAGTATCTTTGATACCCTGTAATGCAAAGGCCACGGCTCAGAAACCGGACCTGCAGCAGCAGCAAACGGCGCCTCGAGCTGCCGGCAGCAATTTTAGGATTGTTGAAGATGAAGAGAACTAAACACACCTAGACTAGGTCCCAGGAGTAGAACCAGCCCATCACTCATCAAAACCTTCCAACACACATCAGAAGTGTCTCTAGAAAGCAAGATAAATCCCTTACCCTGATCTCATTGCTTAGCACAGAGCAAAAGCTCCGCCAAGGCTTTGAAGGTCGTTTCCAGTCAACCTACTAGTGCTGCTGCCTCCTCCAACCATGGCAGCTGGGCCGTTTTCAGACCAAGAGAGCTGCAAGGGACACACTGAGCGGGACAGAGGTTCCAACCCCTGAATTTAACCACAGAACAGGAGAAGAAAGAAGAAAAACACCTCTAACTTCTACAGCTGCTCATCTTAGAGGTCAGGGAGTCTAGGAGGACTTCTGGACTTCCTCACAGCATCCTCCGCAACACCGCGCAGCCGAGCAGCACCTTGGGAGGCTGTGCACTGTTTACAGGCAGACACACACACACTGTCTCAGAGCAATTAAAAGAGCCCTTGGGGAAGGAGTTAAGTGATTCAAAAACAGGCCTCAAAGGCTTCCCCTCCTTCACGCTCTCCCTGCTAAGGGCCTGCAGGAGAATGCAAGCTGTGTGTCTGGGGGTGACAAAGACTGGCTTTTTAACCACCATGGCCTCAAGCCTCACATCCACATCGCTAGCATCAAAAAAGCCTTCCTTTCTGCTGCTCTCACTACCAGTTTTGTTGTTCCACTGGTTTGAACTGCCACTGGCACACACTGGTGTCTCTGCTCGGCAGAGCAAACCCTGCAGAGATCTCTTTGGGGCTCGTATTTCCGGAGCAGCCTACAAAAGCCTGCCAGGGACAGCTTCCAGCAGCGCAGCATCTGTAACCCTGCTCTCCACGGCACTTGAAGTCTGAAGGCAAGAGGATTTCTTGAGACTGGTTGAGAGGAAGAGCACCCTCTTCTTCAGGGCAGAGAGGACACCGCATGGGACCAGCAGTCCTGCTTCATGCCGTTTGCTTAAGGGACCTACAGAAACCGTTCAATCAACAGCCACGGCGCGATACATGCACGGCTCGTGGATCTGCAATGCCTGGCAGGTCCGCTGCTAGTGCTGGCTGGGGCTGGCGACAGCCCAGGAGATCGGGGTTCCCACCTAGAAGAAGGGTGCAGAAAAGGGAAAAGACCATCCAGGAGAAGAGTACTTTACACAATAAAAAGAAATCCTTTAAGCTAGACATCTAGCCCTTTGATGCATTGAGTACACCGGGTCTCCCAAGCTAAGGTCACATCTGACGCCGTGGGACAACCGTGCTCGATACGCTGCTGCAAACCCAGCCTGCTGTAGCCACCCCGGTCAGGAGACCGCTGTACGTCGAGGAGTCGGCGACCCACATCGCAGTCGGAGTCAGCGGGCCCAGGCCCGTGCGGCGCTGCACGGATCCCTCGGCGCAGGGTTAAGCTCAGCCAGCTCGTTGCAGCAGAGGAGCCTGCAGGCAGCTCCCACTCAGCATCAGTGCCTGGGCCACCCGCGTATCCTTGCCTTTACCTAGAAGCGCAGCAAGAAGCTGTCACGAACATCCTTTTCATCTGACACTGGCAATGAGGAATAGAGTTGTTTTCCTGTAAGAAAATCCTATAATAGCTCAAATGATCGAAACGAGGGAAACATCATCTACGTATGGGGTCTGCCCAGCATGCTGTGCGTGGATCAGAGGCCCATTTGCTGCTACACCACCTGGGGTTCCCACCGCCTAAAGGGATGTGAGATTATCTATACTATTCTCTCCTTATAGCGTTAGCTCTAATAATAGCATTTTAAATGGCACCTTACAGAGTCTGAGTGCCTTTCTTACCGGGATAAGAGACCAGCACCTCCTGGTGCAAGATCTCTGCCATCTATGGATCCTCCACAGGGCTTGCACGCTCTCAACCACACAGCTATGCTCAGTACCAGATGCCTTCTCCACCCTCAGGAACACGCAGCTGGAGAAGAGCCCTCCTTTCCCAAGGCGAGAGGTGTCGCCCTTCGCTGCTGCGGCCGTCCTGCAGTGGCTGCTCTGGGCAGCTCTACGCCTGGGTAGGAGAGCACGGCTCGGGACCTGCCGCTGTGCTGGGGGAACAGAACCAGCTCACAGCAGGCGGACAGCCAAACCTGCAGCAAAGCACAGGTCGCTGCAGAGAGGAGGTGGGGTGAGCAGCGAGTCTGGACACTTTTTCTTAGGGCTTAAGCGCTGCTGGTTGCTCCCAGGCCTCAGCCCAGCAGGCGCCAAGAGGACTTCATTTTACTGCCCACGCAGGTACCGAGACAAAGAACCTCTTCACAAGAGCCACTGGCGAGCCGGCTGCCACCAGCCTCCCCCGTGCCACTGCTGGCTGCGTGCTCCCCACGGGCTGCCATCACCAGCTCCTGCTCAGAAGAGAGGACGCAGAAAGGGGAAGAGTTTAGGGTGCAGTAGCTTTGCCATAAAAGGCACTTCCCAAGCCCCAATTCCCTTTCCTCTTACTGAACTCATACGTGCTCCCAAAGGTTCTGAGGTGAGACACCAGCCTGGCCCACCTTTGGACCCAGACACGACACGTGTCAGCGCCTTCCCTCTCCCGTCCTTCCCATGCCACACGTAAGGAGCGGCGCTCCCACGTCCTCCTCCGCTGGCATTTCCCCCAAACCATTACTCCTGAGGATACCACGTACCCTTATGGAGAGCCCAAGTTCCAGGCAGCATGACAACAGAAGCTCGTACCTGCACTTCCACCCAGCTCACACAGTGAGGAAAACATGCAAGCACAGACCGCTTACACACATGGCCAACACTCACCACCCGAGTCCCTTCCCCGCTCCTACGCGAGCTGGATGCGAGAGTCATCCAGCGACCACACGTAAGACGTGCCCCAGAGTCAGCAACGACTCCATCGCACCAGACGACACCAGTACGGTGCAGGACCCCACAGGGTAGAGCTGAAAAAAGCAGAATCACAAGCAGCTCAGACAATACCGGGCAAGGAAAGGCAGGGCACGTGACTGGAATACAAAAAGACAGTGACAAACCATCGAAACTGCCTGTGACTAACAGGACGCGTGAAGTTTCAGCGCTCTGCCCTCGCTCGCAGTCAGTCTCGCTTTCCGCAGCTGCGAGCGCAGCCTCCTGACCCACCGGAACGCGCCACGAGAGTCACGACGCCGCAGAGAGCAACGTGCGGCTCGGAGAGACGCCCGAGCAGAAGTAACACGAGGGCTGCATGCAACGCACGAAGCCACCCTTCCCCGCTCCGCTGCGCTGGCGGGGCTCCAGCTCGCACGCTGCATCCAGCTCTGGGCACCACGCTTGGGGAAAGCGGAGACAACTTGCACAAGGGAGAGTTGTTTGGGTTGCTCTGTGAAAACAGGACTCAGAGGCAGTCTGGAGGGAAGAAAGGGGTGGGGTCTTTCTCCCAGAGAAAGCAAAGCAGGAGCAGATGCCTCCGCGAATGTTCCAGTCGGTCCCATTTTCCTCCCTCCCCATAATTTTATAGGAGGAGGTTGCCCAGAAGCCTGCCAGAAAGCGATTTGCAGACAGGTTTTTAAGAAGCAGATCATGACCTCTGGCATCCAACTGCAAGGTTTACACTCCGAAACAGCAGTGCCTGGCTGCATCCTTCTTGGCAGAGGACATCCAACACTTAATGGTGTTAAGAGCACGTGGTTTTGGCAAAAGACATTCAATACTCGACAACAGCAGAGCGTCTGGTTTGCTTTTCTTCGGAAGGTTGACACAGGAGTCCTGCTCTACGGCCCCAAAACGAGAGCTTTATTTGTGATATTGAGACTCTGCCCTGTCAGAAGCACAATCGTCTGCACTAGGCTGACGAGCCGGAGGATTTGCCCGGCTCTGACCGCCGCGTCCAGCATCTCCTCGGGAGAAGCCTCAGCACGCTGCTGCCAGGCAGGGCTGTAACGCCTTAGCTACAGAAGACGTATTTGTTCCGGCAGAGAAACGCTTCCTTCCCATTTCAGGTTAGCTTAAATTGCCTCCAAAGGTACACACGCTACACCCAAATCCCACAGCCGCCTCCTGAAGAAGCGTTAGAGGTACAAATGAAAACTCTCCGATAACGCTGCACATTCTGCTGCACAGCTCCCTCAGGCAGCAGAGCTCTTCGCCGTCCCTTCAAGAGCAGCTACAGGACGGTTCCCTCTGCGCTCCTGTCACCTGTGGCACCGAGCCAGCCTGTGACAGGAGGAGCGCACACCTACCTCTCCCCCAGCCAGGAGAAATGTGCACGCTGCAAAGCTAAAACCATCTGGGCTTCTGACTCGCCGCTTCCCATATGCGCTCCTGGCAGCAGCGGGAGGAATAAACCAGCCAGGGCTGGAGTAAGCTGTGGATCATCTTGCATGAAGCTCTTCTACTCCTGCTTTATCAGCTCCAGGGACACTAGCTCCTCTCCGACAGCATGGACACGTTCCTTCCCTTGGACACATGTTGCTTCCTCCACATCCCCCCCGAACCTGCTCGTTCTTCTCCAAACCCCTCGCGTGCGGGCCGGAGAACTTCTGCCAGGCACAGCTTAAAGGCTGAGGCAGAGCCAAAGGCTGCAGAGCTGTTTGCAGCAGGAACTGGCGGAGTCTTCCTGCAGAGGGTTCGGTTCTGACCACGCGTTAGGTGGCTGGTCCCACCTAAAAGCACTCACTCATCCTAGCTGCTTCCTGGCTACGCTGGCTTCGGGTGCGTATTCAAGTTACACAACGTGAGCCACCTTCTCGGGTGACCTGCTGTGCTGCTGCCACACACGGACCTCTTCCACTACGTCCCCCCGCTTTGGGGATGAGGCAGAGAAAGCAGCTCAGCAACCACCACGTTACTCTTCCGTTACTTTGCGTTGCCGTCCATACGCATCCCGCGCTGCTCCTTCCTCGCTCTGTCCGTTTAGGGTGACGGTTTATGCTGTTGGTTTATGCTGTTGTAGAAGTTTTCTGGGCAAGAACAGCGAGTTGTACCCAGAAGGTCAACCGGCTTTTCATCAACAGAGTGGTGATGGATCTAGAGTTGCACCTTCAAGGCAAACAAAGGGGAGAGCAGGACAAGCCTCAATGCCTAAAGCAAAGCCGGAACGTGTGACCCAGCATCAGAGATCTGCGCCTGGATCAGCCGCTTTCTCAAGGCTAAAACAGCAAAGAAAAAAAAGAGCTGCCCAAGCGAACAAAACATGTAGGAAGGGAGCACTGCAGAGAGACCAGCTGGGGCTTCATCACCCCCTAGGGTAATCCAGCGTGCCAGCGCCGATTGCTCTTCTCAGTACAGTTTACTGCGATCCCCAGCAAAACGCCTTCGCCTGCCGGTACTCACGCTGCCGGCGCTGCGCAGCCCCGGCGAGCCGGCAAAGACGAGGACCGGCGTAGGGCAGAAATGATGCTCTTTGAGCGAGAAGCCTGAACCCGCCACTCTTATCAAAGTCCTTATTGACTCAGTAAAACCACAATCTCTCCAGCCAAGCTACTTCTGCCACTCAGACCGCACTCCTTGCCCTTAGGGCGCACGCAGCTTTATTGGCCTCTGCCTGCTGGTTCAGCTGTGCCAGGCTGGGAGCCCTACCTCCATCAGAGACCTGCTTACACATTTCAGCCCTAGGCCACCCGAAACCAAGGCCAGTAATCACAGCGCTAGTGCAGAACTGGTGACAGCAAGCAGACGGTGCTGCCCACACTGTGCTTTTTATGCTAGATGGGACTTTCCGCCTCACCCTGGTCGGCATTCAGGGTCCTGCTCATAGATTTAACTGCAACGGCACTTCCATCAGAGGTGTCTCCAGAAAGACCGTGACCTGCTACACAAACGAGAAGGTTGCTGGTTCTCTGGGGTTCTCTGGACCCTCCCAAGTTCAACTTGGTGCACCTGCAGAGGGTGGAGACCCCCTCATCACCCCACAAGTACTGAGAGGGAAGGCAGCAGTGCCACAAATCCCTCCCGGCACTACTGGAAACAGGCTGAACACACAACAGTCTCCTCCTTCAAGCAAAAGCACTGTCTTCGCAGGAGCAAAATTAGTCACTTTGGCAGGCCTGGCTCAAAGCTGTGTTGTGCTTACCTTTTTCCAGCACCCACACAAAACCGTTATCTTTCACCGCCTTTCTAAACACACTTAAAGTTTACTGATGAATCCCCATACAATCTGTCTTTTCACAGGACACCTCATGCAACCTGCCACGTTGGTCAAACCCGTTTCTACCAAGTCCACTTATCTCCAGCTCACCAGCTCTGAGTGTGCAAAAGCAGGGCGTGAGCGAGCCCCAACCACTCCCGGCCCCACAGACTGCTCCAGGAGGAGATCAGACCCACGCAGCCAGCCTCAGCCAGCTCTACCAGACAGCACATCACCCGCTTCGCCCCCTGAACACGTCACGGAATGACAGAACAGCGGGTTGGAAGGGACCTCAAGGATCCAGGGTCCAACCCTTCTCGGCAAAAGCACGGTCTAGACAAGATGGCCCAGCACCCCATCCAGCCAAACCTTAAAAGTGTCCCATGTTGGGGAATCCACCACTTCCCTGGGGAGACTATTCCAATGGCCGACTGCTCTCAAATTCTCCTCTTGTGTCCAACTGGAATCTCCCCAAAAGTAACGTGTACCCATTACCCTTCATCTTTTCCACGGGACTCCTTGTAAAAAGGGAATCTCCGTCTTCTTTGTAGCCACCCTTTAAATACTGGATCACGGTGATAAGGTCTTCCCTAACCCTTCTTTTCTCAAAGCTGAACAAACCCAGTTCTCTCAGCCTTTCCTCACGTGGCAGGCTTCCCAGCCCTTTGATCATCTTTGTGGCCCTCCCCTGGACCCTCTCCAGCCTGTCCGCATCTTTTTTGTACAGCGGGGACCAAAACAGACTTGTCCTAACTGTCCTGCACACTAAAAGAACACCCCACGAACCACCCTGGAAGGGCGACTACAATGCGATGGATCCTAGAACGAGAGCAAAGCAAAGGAGAAGGCGAGGTGAACCCTTCTAGCTTCACTGCTGGTGTGCGAGAACTAAAAATAAGGCAAACGCCCTCCCCGCCGCATAAACACACAGACCAGCGTTCCCCTGTGTCGAGGGTGCCACAGGCTTTGGCCCCAAACCAGCCCCTAGAGATTTAAACTGCCGCAGCAGAGCCTGTCGGCACTTACAGCGGCTTCCTTCAAAGGTTTCCAGCGCTTTGAACGAGACGCCGACTGCCACGCTCGCGCGAGGAGACGCGGACGATCTCGGGCACGTTTCTGTGGGTCTGACTGTGCAGGGAGCAGCCAGAGGGCAGGAGCAACGTGGTCCCGAGCTAAATGCGGGGGGAGCCCCTGGGTCGGCCACGCTCCCACCGCGACACAGACCCGCCCGCACCCAGAGCTCCCTCCTCCGCGGCCCTTTCCCGGGCAGGGGCAACCGCAGCGTAACCCGGCAAGGCGACGGGCCTTGCTGTGTGCGGTGACGAGCTGCAGCTGCCTCTCTGGACCACATCGCTGCCAGCCCGGGAAGGGGCGCGGGGACAGGCACGCTGCCGCAGTGCCGCTCCCAGTCACAGCCACACGGCGCCCAGCAATGCCCCCCGACTCCCAGGGACAGCCTGGGGGGGCTCAGGCATCGAGCGTGATCACACCCCACTCAGTAACGTTGCACCGTGCTGTCTGTAGGACGTGAAGGTGTGTCCCCACCCCCAAGAGCACAGCTAGGGGAGCGGAGCTGACGTGCGATCACACTGCTGCCGCCGCCCCACGCTCCGCAGTCCCCACGCCGGACCCCACCGCACGGCACGCAACCTTGTCCTCCCCCGGGGCGGGGGGCACAAACAGCCGGACGCACTCGCACGGTGTCGTGCTGGACGTTGTACCCCGCAGCATCACACACGGCGTCCTTGTCCCTGCTGGGAAACAGGCTGGGGGTGCCCAGTTTGCAGGCAGACACCCTTTGACTCGCTGCGGGGCACAGGACGGTCCCCCCCGTCCCCTCCTGCAAGGAGGGGGTCCCACATCTCGCATGGTCATGCCTTCACAGACAAGAAGGCCAACAGGGTGCTGGCTGGCATCAAAAAGGGCATCACCAGCAGAGCTAAAAAAGTCATTATCCCACTCCACTCAGCGCTCATCAGGCCACACCTGGAATGCTGTGGACAGTTCTGGTCCCCACTGTACAACAAAGCTGTGGACAGGCTGGAGGGGAACCAGAGAAGGGCCGCCAAGGTGACCAAAGGACTGGGAAGCCTGCCGTGAGAGGAAAGGCCGAGAGAACTGGGTCTCTTCAGCCTCGGAAAAGGAGGCTTCGAGGTGATCTCATCACCACGGACCAGCACGTAAAGGGTAGTTCCAAAGACGATGGAGACTCCCTTTCTACAAGGATTCGCGTGGAGAGGACAAGGGGTGACGGTTATAAGGTGCTCTTGGGGAGGTTCCCACTGGACAGGAGAGGAAAATTTCTCCCAGTGAGAGCAGTCAACCACTGGAATAATCTCCCTGGGGACGTGGCTGACTCCGCTACACTGGACACTTTTACGACTCAGCTGGACAGGGTGCTGGGCCGTCTTGTCTAGGCTGAGCTCTTGCCCAGAAGGGTCGGACCAGGCGATCCTCGGGGTCCCTGCCAACCCGGCATTCTGTGACTCGCCACGCTGGTCCTCGCCGGCCCCAGTGCTCCCCACACCCCCTGTGAAACAGCTGGGGGGGACGGGGGGAGAGAGGGGGGAAAAAAGCATGTTATGGCACTGCATTGCACTGGTCCCCGCTGCGCTGCCCTCGGCATGTCCCACCCGGGACGTGGGATCGGGGTGGCGGGGACCTCAGCGCACCCCACGGCAAGGCACCGGTGGGGACACGCACACACGACCCACACTTCATACAGCCACCCTTCCGCTGCATGGCGCCCCACTCTACGGCACCCGGGACCCACGGCACCCGGGACCCACGGCACCGGCTTGGGGACCCACCGGCTCTGGGACCCACGGCACCCACGGGACCCGGGACCCACGGTCACCAGCCCTGCGACCCACGGCACCCACCGGCTCTGGCACCCACGGGACCCGGGACCCACGGCACCGGCTCGGGGACCCACTGGCCCCGGGA
>VZTL01032069.1:25582-47846 GCA_013400535.1 Scopus umbretta
GCACTGGGACCCCACTCGCTCCTGTCGCTGGCACTGGGACCCCACTCGCTCTGGTAGCTGCACTGGAACCCCACTTGCTCTGGTAGCTGGCACTGGGACCCCACTTGCTCCAGTAGCTGCACTGGGACCCCACTCGCTCCTGTCGCTGGCACTGGGACCCCACTCGCTCCGGTAGCTGCACTGGGACCCCACTCACTCCTGTCGCTGGCACTGGGACCCCACTCGCTCCTGTCGCTGGCACTGGGACCCCACTCACTCCGGTAACTGACAGCACAGGCCAGGGGCACCCAACCTCCCAGTCTGACTCCAGTAGCTGGCACCAGATTCCACTCACAACACACACGGGCCTCGCCAGTAACCGGCACTCAGTCCTTGCAGCACACACTCACGCTCGCAAGGTTTGTCTCCTCTCACTGTCTCCGTGTCTGTTTTGTCAGGTCTGTCTCTTGGTGTATTTTGGGTTTGGTTCCCCTTTTTTCCCTTAGTTTCCCCTCTGACCAGCTCCCCGATCAGATAACCTCGCTGGAATAAACCTTCTCACCCTCTCACTCATCCATGAGTGTGACTGACCGGGCTTGCCTCCCACCACTGCCTCCCTTATCATTTGTCAGTCAGATTCGTTTAACTGGGTGTTCTCGTTTATGGCTTCCTCCCCTTCTTCTTGTCCCTTGAGACACTGAAGAAGGTCCTTGACCAGCCACCCTGAAAGGAGCAGGCGCTCTCCTTCCACACACCCTTACACAGACCATCGCCCAGTTGCCACCCTGCCCGCCTGCACAGCACGAACGCTGAAGTCGCACACACCTGTGCTCACCAGTGCAGTCCTACTCGATTAGTTTATTGGCAAAGACTACACGGGATTATGCTGAATCACTGCTTCGGCTAGCTCTCCAGGAGGGCTCGATCCTGGGGTTTCCGGCGGCATTGCAGGAACTGCGCAGCAAAAACCGCCGACCACCTCACTGGTGCAGTCCCAGCTGGTTACGTGTTCTTACGCCACGGCTCCGTTGCCACCAGCCTGTCTCGACAGCACAACCAGCAACGTCACACGCTGCCGATGGCTGCTCAGGAAGCTGCAAAGATGCGTAATTCTCCGCACTGGTCATACAAAAGCTTTTGCTCAACAGCTAAGCGAACGGCAAGAGCAGTTGCGATGACGGCTAAGAGCTGGAGGAAAGTTCACCAGCTCCAGGCACCCGCGTAGGAATGGCTCACCTTAGCACCTGAATAAACACTGAGTTAAACCACTGCCTGAATGCACACAGGCTGTTGTGTTAACTGCTTTAATGACAGCGGGGACGGAACAGCTACTGATCTGAGTGCTAGCTCAGTTTGTCAATAAGGGATCGATAAGGGAATGATGATCCCGAAAAGCGAAACAGCGCAGCTTGCAGCCAATGTAGCTCTCGGATCCTGCAGCCCTTTCTTTAAGCATGGCAAGTACTTGCTGCAGGAAAACTAGTTTTTTGCCGGTGTCACTTATTTTATCATAGCAGCTGATAAAATCGGTACTTTCTAACGCTGCCGTTGCTCTTCAGCTGGCACTTGGTCTTAAACTTGGCCATGTGACTGCTCCCTGCAGGAATGTTTTTCTTCTTTGCTCTACGACAAAGCAGATGTAAATGTCTGTGGCCAGAAGGGAAGAAGATTCTGACGGTATCATGAAGCCAGGGAATTGCTGAGTGATGGCAGGAGCAGCACGCCTTATTTCACCCAACTTTGTGAGCAATTAGATCGCATTTGCTTCGCATGGCTTGAGGTTGTAGTCATTATAACACTGTTTTGTGGATGGACTTATACTATGTACTTCTAAAACATAAAGCAGTTGCGGTTCTTCCTTCATATCGCCTTGGCCTAAAGCTTCTGCAGTTCCTCAAGTGCTTGCTGCTTTTTAATACTCTGCCACGAAGCAGGGATTTCTCCTTTGCCATGAAATTTCCCATTGTACTGTTTTTCTAGATTTGTCCTAAAATGAGACACAAACCATTTCCAGTACGCTTGCATGGATGGATCAGGAGGAATGTTCCAAGTGGAATAAGGAGATCCTGCCTCCCGGTATCTCTTGTAGGGGATCCATGTGTCTTCATCAATCCTGAAAAAACAGTCACTTGCAACGCTATTAGAACAAATATCAATGACCAGATTGTCTGTTTTATGCCACCTGTATCCTGTCAAAACTTGCGGGCGATGGAAGACAAGCTGATGGTCTCCATCATGACCCTGTATGGTGTTTGTGCAAACAGCACCACAGAAGGGACACTGCTCCCAGCACCCTGCAAACTGTTGAGCCAGGATTGTATGAGGCTGCCTTTCAAATGAGCTCATATCAGCATTAGCAAACTCTTCCTTGAGACGATCTTTCAAGGGAGCCAGTGCTTCTGTCATGGCATTATTCAGGAACTCTATGTCTGTTACCTCCTGATGCTCAATGCCCTTCAGGTCCCTTCTGGGCAAGCTTAGCACCTCTCCAAGTGCGCTGCAAAATTCATCCAGCCAAAGACAGATTTTGTCATTTCTGTCTTTTCTGTCTTTGACAATGTTGGTTGAGTTAGAAACAGCTTCCTGGATTCTTTCATAGTAGTGAGCAAGGGAATTTTCTAAAAACTTCTCCAGCCTCCTGTTCTTATCTAAACAGTACGTGTCAACGCGGGTCTTAATGTAACGCTGTAAAAAGTCTCGTGGGTGATTAAGGTACTCCTTGAAATACTCAAAATTTTCTTCTTGTGCCAGGTACCTCAGTATGCAGACTTCCAGAGAGGATCTATTGCCAACGAAATCTGGGATTTTACCCTTTATGTCTCGAGCTATGTCAAGAGCTGTCTTCTCATAGATCGCCTGGTGAAGAGCTGGGGCAATCTTGTCACACAGGAAAACAGCAAATGTTGTGATACAAGTGGCTCCTTGGCAGGAAATCTGGAAACATTTAAAAAAATCTTCTCTCTTACTCTCCAGGTAGGCAGCTGGATCATTTGCTTCTTTGAATGCTGCATGCATGGCTTTAAACTTTTCTGATGCCATTCTGCACAGATACAGTGACAAATCTATTCTGTAATCTTTATTAAAACTGTATTTTGCATTGCTAGAGACAGAGTTCATACCTTTCTGTACTTCATTTAGTATTTCATGAACAAAACTTCGACTGTAATCCCTTTTCTCCTTTTCCTTCTTAGCAATGTTTGCCTTCACACACTGTATGACATTATCTGTAATGTGCTGTATGGTGCTCACATCAGCATCATCAAAATTCACAGTCAAGATGCCCCAACGCTTTTTCTTAGCGACATGTTTCTCCAAGTCAACAGAAAATTCTCTGTGTTTGGGAAATGACCTGATTCGTGCATGTAAGTTAGGCTCCTTGAAGTGATCTAGAAGGACATCTTCTATTTCCACATCGATATCAATGGGTTCTGGAGGGGGAGCAGCGGAGGAGACTTCAGCTATCCAGGCTGCCCAGAGAGAAATAAAGTTGTCTCTCAGTTCTCTTTCACTTAGTCTCTGGCCTTTTAGAGACAGGGCCAACTGCCTACTCATTTTCAGGAGCTTGTTTTCATATTCTGACTTCCTTTCATCCAGTTTGCACTGGTTCTTCTTTAGTTCAATAAGATTCTCACACTTCCTTCTAGTTTCAAGAAGAAGAGAGTCTTTCAGTTCTTTCAGCTTCAGTTCCGTGCTGCCTTTCCACTGGACCAGTATCTCACAGTCTCTGTCTTCACTGAAATACTTTTCCATGTCTTTCGTGATGGCATCGCTTGTCCCTTGCACTAGTTTTTCGAGGTATTCTATGGTGACCTTCTGCAAGTCCCCGTTCCGAATTTTATTGTCCAGTTTCATTTGCAAGTCTAAGATGTGACTCCTCAGCTGCCAGGTCCACTGACTAAATGTGGTTTCCAGTTTCTTGTACGCAGCAATCTCCACTGAATTCTTGAAGCTGAAGATGAAGTTTTCATTCAGCAAAGCATTCCAGAGGTCACAAATACGGATTTTCAAGCTCGAGAGCCTCAAAATGCTGCCCTGCGACTCCTTCCTGGCAGCTTGGAGAATTTTGCTCTTTAATTCCTGGATGTTGTGGCTGTAGGTGGGATTGGGCGGTGCCATTGGGGGGTTTCCTTCCCACAGGTGAGCAAAGTAGTGAATGTGGGTGTTCACATCAAAGCGGATGACGTCGCTGAAGCAGGAGACGTCACAGAATTCCTGCTGGGCGGCTGTCACCGTCATTTCATCCAGCTTTTCCTGCAGACGTCTTTGTCCTTCCATGTTCTGTTCCTTGGCAGTTATTTCTCCCACATTTTGGTGTACAAACAGGCAGCTGGGGGAAAGATTTACTTGCCTCATCCTCAGAAAAGCCTGCACAGCAATCTGAAGGACATCTTGCATTTCTGAAGGATTTTCTCCAAAGATATTGATCAGAGTCATGTTGCCAATGCCGATGACAAACGTGGCCAGCTCATTGTCATGATTAAGGGACTGTTTATTGGCCATCTCTATGGCACGAAGTCCCTCGGTGTCAACAACTAGCATGTAATCAAAGTCCAAATCCTGTTGCAGCTTCTCGTCCACTTTAATTAGCTGCATAAATGCTCCCCGGGTACATCTCCCTGCACTGACATTAAACTGAAGACCAAACATGGCATTCAACAAGGTTGACTTCCCTGTGCTCTGGATACCAAGCACTGAAAGAACAAATACTCGTTTGTCCCCTAGCTTCTCAATTAATGTGTCAAAGATTGCTCCAACCCATCGTAATGGTACATAAGCAGCATCACCATCCATCAGCTCAATAGGATACCCTGAAACCATCAGATCCGCTGCAATTTCAGGTAGTTTGACAAAGCATTTATCCTTTGAGTTCATTGATTCCAGAGCTTCGTAAATCTGCCCTACCTCTCTCAAAATATGCTCAAGACCAATGGACGAATCGTTGATTTCATCGGAGAGGGCGTTTAACTTAGCCAGCAAGAGAGGTTTCACGTTGGGTTTTTCATTGTTTTTCTTTATTGCCAGGATTTGAGACCATAACTGGTGATATTGTCTCTTCAGTTCATCAAGGCGATCGGAGGACAGGTCATCCATAAAGACTTTCATCCACTGCAGGAAGTATTTCTTGGTATCTGCTGGCTGTGACTGGAGAAAGCCAAGGACTGATTTCATCAGCTGATTGAGGGGGAATGCTTTCTCTAGTTGCTTTCTTCTTATTGCTGACTTCTCTGATTCAATTTGGCTCCGATGATGCTCTATGCTCTTGTTCCTCTTTTCCTGCAAGCGAGTAAGTTCTTTGTCCT
Organism: Scopus umbretta; assembly: GCA_013400535.1. NCBI lineage: Eukaryota > Metazoa > Chordata > Aves > Pelecaniformes > Scopidae > Scopus > Scopus umbretta. Next base: position 30,862 of record VZTL01032069.1, read on the forward strand.
TTTTGCACCACATGTACCACAGTTTTCCTTGAAGAGGCAGTAGTTGGGATTTGATCTCAAACAACTTCTCTCTCTTCAGAAGCTTCACCAGTGCCTTTGCCTTTTCTTTGGCTGCCACACACGCCTCCGTATCTTCATCAACTAAGAATCCGTACTTGCGAGCTTTGTCCAGGCAGGCGTCAAGGCTGAAAAGCGTGTTAGACCCTTCCAGGAGATCCCTGATTGTTTTTGTCAGCTTGCCTATTAATTCTGCTTCATTTCTGTTCTTGATACCTATTCCTACATTTTGGCTAGATCGGCCAGCTGCAACATTCTCTTTTTCAGTGAAGAGACAAACCAAAGGCCTTTGCGACTGCCACAGGTCACGCAGAATTTTCATCCCTTTCTTGTCACTCTGATCAGACTCGGATATGAGCACCACATTCACAGCAGCTATCTCCTGTAAAAACTGTAGCTGTTTTTCATGGTCCCTTGCATCTCCATGCAGGTTACAGAAAGCAACACAGCAGTCAAAGCTGTCATCGTCACTGCCCCGGGGACAGTACCAGGAGATCTCCACAACACCTTTCATCAGCAAACAGTCTTTGGTGCTGCCTTTGCAATGCCGGTGGAAAAAAGTGTCATGCTTTTGTTTGCTCAGCAGAGCATTCATGATCTGAGACTTGGAAGACGAGGGAGAACTGCCGATCCGTATGAAGGACACGATGGGTGTCTCTGCCTGATAAATGAGTTTGTTTTTGTAACTGTTAATACTGGCCTGCTTTTGTGACTTCTCAGACCCTTTCCAGCTCTTTTTTATTTGGCTGAGGGACCAGAGGGGGAACTCTATCTGTGAAGTGCACGGGTTTGGTACCAGGAGAGGTAGCGCAAATTGGCAGAAAGCAAGCTTTGTTGAAATGTACTGTCTCATGAAATCATCAGCACAATGAAAAATTGCCATCTGGAGGTCCATGGGATGCACACGGCTGTCTTTGGTTGCAGATTCAGGGGCTTCTTCCTCCAAAACAGTGAAAAAGTAATCGAAGGAATCCAAGGGTTCCTGCTCTTGCTCTGTGGGTTTTGGCACGGGTGCGAGTCCTGGGTTGCTCTCGTCCTTGCAAGTCAGGTACCTCACCCGATAATCCACAGTTAAAAGCTTTTGCAAGAAGTAAAATGGTAGTTCGTTGTCCTTGCTGGGCTGGCTGTCATGTAAAGATGTCTTGTATATGATGTGGAAATCTTCTGTCCCCATTTTTCTTGGATAGTGACTTTCTAGTCCAAGGCGCTTAAGTAAGTGGAGGAACTCTTGGTTTGCAGTGGCTTGATTTTCTTTGGAATTGCTGCCATCTGATTTGGATTTGGACTGACTGGAAGGCTCTGTTCTTTGAAAAGTGTCTTCCATGTCTTTGATTATGCTGTGTTTCTTCAGATCGTCACGTGTGTCATCCAAGTGCCCACTGATGAAGGACTGCAAGTCACTTTCCAGCGTCTCCCAGTCTTTGAATGCACTGTGCTTTTCGAAGAGAGTTTTTATCTCTGTGGTCCATAAGTTTTTCATTTGTTCTTCCATGAAAACTAAACGCTCATTCTTCTGCTCAAGGGACACCTCTTTATGTTCGGGCGTTACAGTTAGACCCGTCAGCAGCAGGAAGGCCTGGGCTCTGTAAACATCTTGCTCCTTCAGACTCAGATACTCCTTATGTCCCATCTGCATTTCTTTTATCATGAAGTTAATTTCTGGACATCCAAGGAGGTACTGAAAAGTGCTGCTTTCCACCTGGTATCCCATGCTGGTCATAATTAAGAGCACCAACACTTCTATGTCTTTCTGTGCCCTTTCCTGGAGCGACTGGAGTAAGGAATAAACAGCTAGGCTCACAGTCAGAGTGGCTTTTATCTTTGCTTCATGAACGGCAGATGCAGAGGTTTCTGGTGCGTAGGTGACTTCCTGGATGTACTCCTTCATTTGCAGCAGTGTCTTGGTGAGATCTTCAAGCTCAGAAACATTGGGAGTTTCGGGAAGCCTGTGCTCAGTATGGAAGATCCATTGCATAATGAAGGAAGACCTGGGGAAGTCCTTGACAGAATAGACATGAGGATCCAGGAGGCACCTCAACAGAGACTTGATATAGGTGATGTTTTCTGGAGGTGACTTCTTGCAAAACAGAACAGTATTCAACAGGAACTCCTGCAGTGCTTTGTCTGACAGGCATACATTGATCCAGATGCTATGGTTTTTGGTTTTTTCATTCAGATTCTGTTTGAAATCTATCAGTGTGAGCAGTTTCCTTTCGTCCGCTGTCGCCTCCCAGGCCTTCACGCGCTCCACAAAAGCTCTGGCCTCTTCCACTGCACTGACCAGTTCCTCTCCAAACATGACGCCGACACTGTGATTCGTTAGCGCTTCGTACGCAGCCCTGAGGCTGCTGCTCATTTGGTAGACGGACTTAAAATCACTGCTGTGATTGAACAGGATTATATCCCACACTGGGATCAGCTGAAAGCCTCGGTCGATAACACTCCAGGTTGTGTTACTAGTTACAAGCCCCTGTTTCCACTGAGGAAGAGAATCCATCTCTGGTGGACCCCCTGTTTTGGTCACGTAGACCTGAACCTCTGTGTGGGCGCTCCTTCCATCTCTTCCCTGAAAAGAAGCCTGTGAGCTGGATTTCGAAACAGTCACGTCCACTCCCACGCTGGCAGCGAAGCCGCTGTAGCTGGCCCCGATGTAGCAGTTCAGTGCTTCAGATGCTTGTCGCTTCATCTCTTCCCGCTGCTCAGCTCTGAATCCTTCTGTAGATGCTTTCCACCAGAATATCCCCCCAAAGTGGAGGGGACCCTGGTTTACGTGGGACCCAAACCTGCTGAAGAAGCTCGCACACCTGCTCTTCAGCGTGTTGGGCTTGTCTGCTTCCTGAGTGATGCTCAAAAGACACTCGATATTTTGCAGCTCCCGCAGGGCCTCATCTGAGAGGTAAAGCTGATGTTTTTGGAAGTAGCAGGAGGCCAGAGGGATGTAGTGGTACTTGGTGGTGCAAATGTAGCTCTGCTCAGAGCGGGACTGGTGGGTGGCCTCCGACCGCGAGGAGCTGCTGTAATCTACGTTAGCTTCAAACTTAAACCCCCAGAACCCGGCTTTGGCAGAAACGCTGATGCTGAACCCCAGCTGTTCCATGGACTTGGTGAAAGCGGCTTCTGCTGCAGAGGAGGAGAACTCCTTCCTCTCAAACAACGACCCTTGCTCTGGACCCGCGAGCTTGAATCCGTCGGGAACCCTGATGAGCTGGTCTCGCTTTGCCAGCACATCCGCCAGGCTGCTCGTTCTGTAAATGCCCTGCAGGGCCAGTCCCCCCGACGCCCGCCTCAGGACCTCCGTGTCAGAGACGTTCTCACCCCTGCCCACTGACAAGTCCTGCTGCTCCAGCTGCTTCTGGATGCTCTGCAGCACATCCATCAATGACTTCTCCAGTGGTGCCCAGTACTCTTTGGGAATCTCCATGGCTTGCCACAGAGCCTCCCCTTTCTGTCTTAAAACATCCTTGCTGTGGCTGTGGCTGTCGTACATTTCTTTCAGCTCCTTCAGGGCTAGCTTGGCTGCTTCTTGCCTCTGCTTTGTCATCTCCAAGCGCTCCTTCTGCAGCTCCTCAAGAGTTGCTTTGTTGTCTGTTAGTTGCAGGAGTTTCTGGAGCGCCATTGTTTCCCAGGGGTACCGTACTTTGCACTCCAGCTTAAGGTAGTCTTCATATTGCAGATGTTTCAGGGCTTCTCTGGACTTGACTCCTAGTATCTCCGACAGTTTGGGGAGCCAGTATCCATCATCCAGTCCTTCTTTCTCACATGCTTCTGCCAGTAGTTTTTTAGCAAGCTGTGCCTTTTCACCATCCTCTAGTATGTCCTCCTGTGAAGCCATGGCTCTGCAAGAAGAAAACAGACTTTCTTTAAAATATGTTGTAAGAGGCCCTGGCCTCTTATAAGAGGGCTCTCCCGCAGCTCCAGCCCTGGGCATTCCTCCTACCCAGCTGCTGGAGCCCAGCCTGGGATGCCCCAAGACCCATGGGTCTCTGTCCCGGGACAATGGATGTGCCTGCTGGTTTCCCATTTGCAAGGTCAACCCTGAAGCTCAGTGTATATCCTGAAGGCAACACACGCACACCCGCTGACTTGGCCGCACAACTTGCAATGGACAAGGTGCTGCCTTCAACAGCGCGCACGTATACCCAACAGGACTCACAAATACGTAAGTACGGACAGCCATGGGCATTCCTGCATCCTTCAAGCACCAGCACAGACCCTCTGTCCCTCCAACATCCCTGCCTGCATCCTGCACCCTCTTTCCAGCCCCACGGGTCTCCTGCTCGCTGGCTGGTCCAGCTCGGTGCTCACCAGCAAACACAGGCACGCACTCACACGCTTATCTCACGGGCACCCCACACTCACAAGACACACTCACCCCGAATACCCAGCACCGAGCACACGAACTGTGACCTGTGGTCAGCATGGAGCCCCTCACTCACTCACCTCTCACACCCGTTCCCCCCAGGAGCTAGTTCTCAGGACACACATCGTTCCCACCCCAGTAGATGGGAAAAGTCCAAGTTGTCCCTTTCCAGAGCTGTGCCTGGAGCATCCTATTGCCCCATCATTAGTGACTGGAGGCTTTGGGTCTTTGGCATTTGCGGTGGGTTGACCCCGGTTGGATGCCAGGTGCCCACCAGAGCTGCTCTATCACTCCCCTCCTCGACTGGGCAGGGGAGAGAAAAGATAACTAAAAGCTCGTGGGTCGAGNTAACCAGTGTCAACCCACCACACAGGTACTGATCCAAGGTGCTTGTGACTGGGCTCTTGGACCCTTTCAGAGCCTTAGTGTCAGCTGTTCCTTTAAAGTCAGTGAAGATTTAGGCAATATGCTCAATGGATGTGGGGTCTGATTCATCTCACCTCACAGCAGATACTCCTGTTGGTCAGACGCTTGACTTTGCAGAGGATACAGGCAGCCAAGGTCCCCAGCTCTACTGAGACACCACACTGTCACGCAGCAGCAGGCCTGGTAGACACGGCTGGGGTGTTAAGAAGACGACGGGGACTACCTCAGCAATCCAGGAGGACAAACACCAGGAAGGAAAGGCCCAAAGTCCTAAAGAAGACCAGACAGTCAGGAGGAGATGGCATACCATCAACGCGGAGGATTCATTCCAGGGAGCGGTGGAGGCCACCCCTTCTCCACCAGTGATGATTGCCCAGCCAGCAAAGACTCATCAGGGCCTTTCTGGGGCGGTGACCAAACTAGGGTTTTGCCTGGGACCTAAACCCCCATACACATTGTGTACCTTAGCCCAGGGACAGTTTGCAAAGTACGGATCTCCTGCTTTCAGAGTCTCATCTGCACACAGCGAAAGGCGCTCAGGAGTGACTCAGGACAGGGCTGAATGCTCGCACACCACCGCAGCATCACAGGGAGGAAGACCAAGCCTGGACATGAAGTCAAAGCTCAATCTGATTAAAAAGGATCCTCCAGTGCCCTGCTACCTGCTGACCTCTCAAATACTGGCCCTACTGCCACCACCATGCAGCCACCAGCAAGGGAGGGTGCAGGGCTCACACCTGCTTTCTCGAGGGGGGAAGACACAGAGAGCAGGCTGAAGGATGGAGAGTAGGCTGGTCTGTGAGAGCAAAGCCTGCAGACCTGTGGAAAAGGCCCAGCTCCAGATACACGGGCTGTCCAGCTAACATCTGCACTTTCTGGTCAGCCTCAGCCAGCCTCAAGACAAAGTCTGGATGTGGCAGAGCCTGGGGGAACAGCACTGACAATCCTAGAATCCTAGAATCCTAGAATCATTAAAGTTGGAACAGACCTCTGTTGTGGTTTAGCCCCTGTTGGCAACTGAGCACCACACAGCCGCTCGCTCACCTCCCCCCCCACGGTGGGGATGGGGAGAGACTTGGAAGGGTGAAAGTAAGAAAACTCCTGGGTTGAGATAAGAACGGTTTAATAATTTAAATATAATAATAATAATAATAATAATAATAATAATAATAATAATAATAATAATAATAATAACAACAACAACAATAACCAAAAAAAACCCAACAACAACAACAATAATAATTGTAATGGGGGGAAAAAAAAACAATGAAAGACAGAGAAACAAAACCCAGGGAGGGAAAAATACAAATGATACAACCGCTCACCACCCACCGACCGATGCCCAGCCCGTCCCTGAGCAGCCATCGCTGCCCCCCGGCCAACTCCCCCAGTTCATGTACGGAGCGTGACGCCGCATGGTATGGAATAGCCCTTGGGGCAGGTTGGATCAACTGTCTTGGCTGTGCCCCCTCCCAGTTTCTTGTGCCCCTGGCAGAGCGTGGGAAGCTGAAAGAAAAAGTCCTTGGCTAATATAAGCACTACTAAGCAACAACTAAAACATCAGTGTTACCAGTATTATTCTCACACCAAATCCAAAACACAGCACTATGCCAGCTACTAGGAAGAAAATTAGCTCTATCCCAGCTGAAAACCAAGACAACCTCTGAGATCATCCAGCCATCAACCCAACACCACCATGCCTACCAAACCATGTCCCAAAGTGCCACATCCACACGGTTTTTGAACCCCTTCAGGGATGGGGACTCCACCACCTCCCTGGGCAGCCTGTGCCAAGGCCTCACCACTCTTTCCGTGAAGACATTTTTCCTCATATCCAATCTAAACCTCCCCTGGCGCAACTTGAGGCCATTTCCTCTCATCCCGTCGCTGGTTCCTTGGGCAAAGAGACCAACACCCTGAGACCAACACATCCTGTCAGGGGGTTGCAGAGAGCGACCAGGTCTCCCCTGAGCCAGCCTCCTCCAAACTAAACAGCCACTCCTCATCAGACTTGTTCTCTAGGCCCTTCCCCAGCTTCGTTGCCCTTCTCTGGAGAGGCTTATGCAGCAGCATGTGTCCTGTCCCACCACTGGCCAGATCATGGATCTGCTGCTGTGGGTGAAGCTCAAGCCCCTGAAGAGACAGAGAGAAACGCTACGGTGGGTTGGTCTCCACCAGGAACTAAGCACCCACCAGCAGCTCGTGCAGTCCCGCCAGCAGGACAGGGGAGAGAAGTAGAAAAGCAAACGCAAGAAAAACTCCTGGGTGGAGATAAGGCAAGTTTAGCAAGCAAAGGAAAGCTGCGAGTGCTCGCAAAGCAAAGCAGGGTGTTTATTCACTACTCCCCCATCGGCGGGCAGATGTCCAGCCGCTCCCTGGGAAGCAGAGCCTCAGCACGCGGGACGGCTCCTTGGGAAGGCAAACGCCGCAGCCACCAACATCTCCCCTTCCTCCTCCCGGCTTTGATTGCTGAGCTCGGTGCTGTGCGGTGTGGTCCACTCGGGCCACCTGTCCCAGCTCTGTCCCCCCCCAGCTTCTCGCCCGTTGGCCCGTTACCAACGCTATTTCAGTCTCAGATGCCCAAAACAGGACCGCACGGCCTGTGATGTGAATGGGAATGTGATGGAGGACATTAACTCCAGCCCAGCCGGAACATGAACTAGCACCCAGGCACGCTTCGAAGACCCAGCGTGGCTTCGCGTTTCTTCAAGAATAAGGAAAAAGCAACATACCATGGTGTTAGTGCACGCAGAGGACCACTAAGCATCTTTATGGAATAACTTGGGATCGCTTTCTCCCTTGGGAGTGAATGAGGGAAGCAGTAAGGCTGGCAGCACGACCTGCCGTGGGACTGCCTGCACCCCGTTTCACGAGAACAGCCTCCTCGAGTGTTTTCCCCAGCCCTGCCCCAGGGCAACCAGGCTCTGGAAGCGCTTGTGCCTTTGAGGAGCAGCACCAGGGACCAGAGCACTTTGGGTGGTGAAGTTTAGACTGCAGGAGAGGCTGGGAGAGGTGAATCCCACCATCACTCCATAGAAAGGAAAAGGCAAAAATCTTCCCCTAGGCTTGGGGAGAGAGCGGGGTGTGCCACAAATGCCGCTCGTTACCCCCGCGCTGCCACGCTCTCTAACGAGCGGTGCGGGAGGCAGGCACCACCACCCAAGCTGCGCAGGCTGCCAGCCCGAGGACTGCACCCCAGCACCCGCTGCTTCTGCAGCCCCGTTGATGCTGACAGAGAGCATGCCACGGAAAAGGGTATCATCAACGACGTTCCCCATAATTACCCGTTTCAGCTTCCGAGGCCACGGGAGCGCCCGCAGGGCTGCCTTCCCACCTCCCCTTTGGCCCTGCCATCTTGCTCTGACACGTCCCAGCCCGGTCCCCATTCTCCAGAGCAGGGAAACGAACGGCACCGGGGTGCGGGTGCGTGCACAGCTCCACAGCCACCCCAGCTCCCGGCCCCCAGCCCCTGGCACGGCTGGGCTTCGGGCGAGCGCCCCCATCCTGACCCACCGTGGGGCTGGGTCGCGCCCAGGGCGGGCAGGATCAGCCCTGGCTGTGGAGAGCATTTCCAGCCCGGGCACGGGCTCACAGGAGGGAAAGGGCTCCGCAAGGAGTCTGTCCCTAGAGCAGACAGCGGGTCCCTCCCCATCCAGCCCTGCTGCCAGCTCTTAAAGCCAGGCTTTGCACCTCTGCAGCCATCAGCCTGCTCCTGAATCCCCACGGGATACCTCCTTCTTCCCCGCCTGTGCCTGCTCTGGCATCCCTGCCTGCTTGCTACCCTCCCAGTTCAACCCTTGCAGCGCACGCAGGCCTCCCAAGCTTCCTCAAGGAGGCTGGCGAGCAAAGGCTGCTTTCTCCATCCCGCTCAGAGCAGAGACCATTCACCTGCTGCCCTAAAACCCCTTTTTTCCTTCCCTGGCAGCTCTCAAGAGGTGGGAAAACACACGGAATGCGAAGCAGAAGACAAACGAGATCCCTGCTCTGTGCTGATCCCCGGCTCCCAGAGTTCATCAGCGAGGTCCTACCATCTCCCTCCGGTGCTCGGCAGCTCCCAGGCTGGTGTCGGCACAGCCCCAACCCTCTCTTTATATAGCCCCCCNTGTCATTGATGAAGATATTAAACAGCCCTGGTCCCAGTAAGGACCCCCGAGGGACACCATTCGTCACCGATCTCCATCTGGACATTCAGCCATTGACCACTACCTTCTGGATGGGCCATCCAGCCAATTCCTCATCCACTGAACAGTCCATCCATCAAATCCACCCCGAATCCTCCTTTCCCCATCCCTGCATCCCCAGTGCCCTCTCCTCAGAGCCCCCTTTTGCGTCCGCCGCTCCGAAAGCCTCGCAGGATTTATTCATCCTCATCCCGACCAGCCCCCACCCCCTCCTGTCCGTGTGTTTTGTGCCGGTTTTGCACCGCAGCCACTCGGGGCAGCCCGGGCAGCTCAGCTCCCGCTGGGCAAGGTCTCTGCCGCAGAGAGGCGTCCCTTTAACTCTGCCGGGGGGTGGCTCTGGCCGGCTGCTCCGGGGCAAGCTGCTCTAGCTCCGGGTTTGACCAAGCATGGGTCCAGGCCCGGGCGGCGGCCGGTGGTCCGCTGCCTCCCTCCCACTGCCCTGCGGGAGATGCTTCAGCCCCGCAGGCGCCGGACCCAGGGGCTGCGAGAGCACTGCGGGCAGCCGGCTGGCGGTTCCTGCCAAAACAGCACCTTTGGCATCCTCCGACCTTGAGAGGGGTTTGGAGGATAAAATCCTGACCTGAGAAGAGAAAAATGAGGCTTCTTCCCGAAAGCTCATCAGCCTGAGGAGCAGTTTCAGTTCCACAGGCTGCCTGAGCCCTCTCCAAGAAAGGCTCTAGTTTCCAAGAAAGAGCAGCAGCTGGCCCAAGGACGAGCCAGCATTAAAAAGCAAAATTACCTTTGAACCTGCCCAGAGTCTGTGCAAGGAGCAGCAGTCCAGGAGAGCAGGGCAAACTGCTGTTTGCCTGCCCCCGAGGTCACGGCTGCAGACCCATGGCCTGGCCCGTGGGCAGTTAATGGGGAGGGGGGTCATTAACATCTCGAAGGGCTCTTGAAGCCCTCCTGCAAATGTGCCTCACCCTTTTCTCCGGCCCAGGGGTGGGCGGGCAGCTTCCTGGAATTTGGCTGGAAGTGCTCAAGGGGAGCCCCATCCACACCCCGAAGCGGGGCTGCGGCGCGGAGTGGGGAAGGGAGCAGACAGCAGGTCCCGCAGAGGGGACAGAGACGCTCGGTGCCTCCTCCGGCCTCTGTAGGGGAAGGGTACAGGGCAGGCAGACCTATAGCCCCGGCGCAGGGGATGGAGCTGGGGAGGGAAGGGATGGGGGGAGCTGCTAGTTGGCCATGCTCCAGTCAGCAAAGTCCCTTGAACAAGCCGGGGACGTCAGAGGCAATCTCCAAAACCGTTAGCCATCGTTGCGAGAGCTCGTGGAGGATGGGGAAAGCCCCTGGGCTGGAGCAGGGCGAGAAGAAGGAAGATGGGAACCGGGGACTCGCAGCCCCCAGCCAGCACAGCTTCCACAGCCAGAGCCACCCGAGCAAACCATCAGACGATCCGTTTATAAGCACCCGGGGGATAATAAGGTGAGACAAAGCAGCCAGGGTGGCTTTGCCAAGGCGGCTTTGCCAAGGCCAAATGCTGGCACGCCAACCCAATTTCCTTCTGCGAGAGGCTCATTGGCCATGGGGACGGGGAGGCGGCAGCGGGTGTCCTGTCCCTCGGCTCAGCGGGGCCGCTGGCCCCGGCTCCCGCCACGTTTTCCAGCACGGGAAGCAGGCTGTTGTGGTTTAACCCGGCAGGCAGCTAAACACCACGCAGCCGCTCGCTCCCTCTCCCCCTCCCCACATCACCACGAAGAAGCTGACAGCAAAAACGTGCTCGGCCACCAGCTTGGGGCTGGGAAGAGCCGGGATCTCCCACGGTGGCCGGCCAGCAGCAGGAAGAAGAAACACCAAAACCCCGCCCGAGGCACCGAATGAAGCACCGAGCACGAAGCGGGGCGATGCTGCTCCCTGCACATCAGCCCCACAGCTGCTGGGGACAGGCACGTCGGGCACGAAGGGGTCCGTGCCCGTGCTGCGGCCGGAGACACCCCCTCTGCCAGCCGCTTTCGGATGGGTGCCCCCACCCCAGGGTGCACCCCAAGGGCCTTTCCAGCCCCATCCCCGCAGCCACGATGTCCCTTCTGCTGAGAACGCAGGCACAGGGATAAAGGCACAGTGCGGCTCCAACCCCTCGGGGTCACGCTGTGTCCCCCAGCCCCCCGGCCATCGTCACCTCCGCACCTCGTCCCCGCCGGTCACCCCGGGGAGCCGATCCGGGGCTGCCTCAAGGGGAGCCCAAAGGCAGCCCATGGGCATCGCCGCCCTGACCACGGCCCTGCAGCCAGGGCGCCCCCCAAACCTGCTCCCCCCCAGACCCGCGCGACCCAGCTGACGCTGCCTGCTGAGGGTCTCCCCCACCACCCCGGACCCCTTCGCTCTTTGGGGGCAGCACAGGATCCAGCCGGAGCCCCTGGACCCCTCAGACCACACAAGACTCAGGGTGCTGCGGGAGGGTATTGCCGGGGCAGGGAGCGCTCGCCCCTCTTCCTCCATGGGGCAGTGGGGTCCCGGGGATGGATCCTGTCCCCGCAGCTCACAGCTGCCCGGGAAGCCTGCCCGGTGCCGGCTGTACCGGGGCGAGGGCTGGCCGCCTTCCCACCGCTGCAAAGGTTTAGTGCTGGGAAAATACCAAGGGAGAGAATGCCCCAGCCTCCCTCTCCCGCGGTGCCAGACAGGGGCGTAGTGGGCTTGGGCTTTCAGCCCTGATTGAAATTTGGGAGCGGGCACCCCTCTGTCGTTACCCGGAAGGTATTTATTGAGGCCGGCCAGCTCTGCGCTGTGCCGTGCTCCTCCTGCCAGCCCCGGGCACTGAGGTGACGGGGCCGGGCACTGAGGTGACGGATTTCCCCAGCGCAGCAATTTGGGAACTCACCCCCCCGCTCTGGCCCCTCTGCCCAGTGGATGGACAGACAGATGGACACTGCTGTGGCTGTGCTTGTCATGGGGCTGGGCTGCTCCTGGGCTGCAGCAGGATCCCGGGGGGCTGTGGGGCCAGTGGGGCTCCCCCAGCTTGCCAGAGGCAGTGGGACCCCATGGGAGCTGGCAGCGGTGCGAGGGACAGCCACCCTCAAGCTTGTGCCAGGTCTGGGCTTCTTTGGGGGGGACACGGTGACCTCGGAGCCCCCCCCGGCACCGCTCCTGCCTTGGGTGCTCAATTCCAGCTGCTGCTTTGTCCTCCCGTGATGTCAGCTCTCCATCTGCGGGCTCCAGGACACCCACAGGGACATCATCTTCACTCTGGGGAAAGAGGTGATGGTGACCACCTAGGAGGTGCCCATGCACCCCCCCGGCATCATCACGGCCGGGGCCCACCCTCAACCCACGGCCCCGGCGTGGGGGCTGCTCACCCCCAGCGACGCTCAGCAGCTCCTCCAGCTCCTGCTGCAGCCGCAGCCGCAACAGCTCCCGCAGCAGCTCCCGGCGCCGGCTTCGTGGGGCCACCCCCATGCGCCGCAGGGTCCCCTCCGTCAGCCGCAGCAGGGCCCGGCCCGAGACAGCGTGCTCGAGCGCCAGCTCCGCCAGCTCGCCGGTCCCGCTCCGCGCAGCCAGCCAGGCGCCCACCTCTGCCACTGTCCACTGCCCCGCCGGGTGCTGCTCCCACCGGGACCCCTCCGACACCTGCGCCGGGAGGAGAGGGGCGAGCTGGGATGTCCCCTTGTCCTCCAGCGCCATGGAAGCTCTAGGGTCAAGCTGGCTCCTCCATGCCACAGGCCCCCCCACCCGGCCTGAACGTGACCCCCGGTCCCATCCCCGCACTGATGCCAGTGGCTGCACCCACGTCCCCATCCTCCACCATGGGGGTCCCCAAGCCCCCGGGGCCCAGCCCCAGTTGTCTGTGGGGTGCCTCCAGCTCCTGAGCCCCTGCCCACGCTCACCTCGACCGTCGGGCATCCCTCTGGCGGTGCCTCGGCCCCATCCTGCACCCGGGTGTCCATGCAGGGCAGCGGGCAGTGCACGGGGGCAGCTCAGGCTCCCTGCAAACGGGGCGTCATCAGCCGGGGGTCTGGCAGCGTGTCCCCAGACCAGCCCCCCACGTCCTGCCAGCCAAACAACACCCCCCCGCCACGACAAAGCACCCCGTCCCACGGGCCCTGCCCGCTGCCGCCTTCCCGGGGGGATGCAGGCGGGGGTGGCTGTTCTCCCCGGTGCCACCTGGTCTGCGTCCCCCCAGCAGAAGGGGGCTGCTCACCGGGGCACCGAGGCGGGGGCCGCAGTGAGGCCCCGCTGCCCGTCCCGGCGCACCTGGGAGGCGAGATCAGCCCTGGCTTGCCCATGCCCGTCGCCTCCATGAGCCCAGGGCAGGGCACACCAGCAGAGCACGGCTCCCGCAGCCCAGCCGCGACCCCTTCCCTGGCCTGACCTCCTCCTCGCCGCCCTCCGCCTCGCACCTCCGCCCCAGGTCGGCGGCGAGCACCGGGCGAGCAAAAGAAACCTTTGCCCCAGCCCTACCTCTGCGGGCACGGCCCCATGCGCGCCCCGACAGCCCGGCGTCCCCCGGCAAACAGCACTGCCAGGCTGCGAGGGGAAGCCGGGCCGCCTCGGGGAGCCGAGGGTCAGACCCAGGCTGGGTCGGAGGGGAGCAGAGCCGGGCTCCGTCCCTACCCAGAGCCAGCAAAGGAGCTCTGCGAAGGCTCCTCCGTCTCCCCTCCCGGTTGGCGGCAGCCAGCCCGTCCCGTCTGCCCCGAGCACCTTCCCCACACAGACCAGCACGGGACGCACCGCAGCAGCTTGGTCGACGACGACGACAGCGAGGGTCCCGGCGGTCGGCGGGGACGTGGGAGCGGCACCGGCAGAGCAGGCGGGAGGAGCAGGATGAGCCTCAAGGATGAGTCACATCCGAAGGGCTGCAGCCCTGCCCTGCCGAGCCTGTAGGCACCCAGCCACCGCCTGCACCAGCCCACGGCGCCGCGCTGCCCTCCCAGACCCCGGCGGGGGATTAAATCCCCCAAGTAAGGGTGGAAGCGATCCACCACGGAGCAGGCAGGCCAGAACGGTCCAACGGGGCTGCAAGGGCTGCCCCGCAGCGACCACGCGCTTGCGCCTGAGCCGCGGCGGTATTTCGTAACGTATCAGCTCGCCTCTGGGACAGAGCACCACCAGCACCTTCCCAGCCCCGAAGACGCCAGCACCGAGCAGCGTACGTGCTTCTGCTCCCTCCGCTCCCTGCAGCAAGCCCCATCCGCAGCTTTTCCCCCAGCACAGCCACAACAGCCCTCCCGGGCTTGCAGCGGGGCACTCGGGCCCCCACCATCCACCCACTGCTGCAGAAAGGTCCGTGCCCACGCAGGCAGGACAGCCGGGCTCGGCCTCATCAACGAAGCGCGCAGCAACACGTTTTTGTTGCGCGGTGCCGCGTTAAAGAGCGTTTAACTCGACGCATCCCGCAAAGCAGGGTCACGCCAAGTCACCGCGCCGACACGGCTGTGGGAACAGGCTCTGGCACACGTGGGAGCAATGGGAAGCGCAGCGGTGCCACTTAAAATTCAGCTGAGCTCTCCGAGACTTCCATCTGCCGGGAAGCGGGACACTGAGCACATTCCCACGTGCGTTTGAGCAGGAAATGCTCAAAAGTTTTCGCACCGAGAAATCCAAGAGCGCCCTTAGCCCCTCATCACCCAGGCCGGTTGCCACCTGCAGCCGGAGCCACCGCCCTGCGTTTCCATCTGCGCAGAGCAGCAGCACTGAACGAGATTTCCAACCAGGAATAAACAAGAACCACCCACTGCAGCGCCCGTCCCGTTCCTCAGGTGGCGCCTCCGGAGTCGCGGGGCTGGACGGCAGCCGGCGGGTTGCAGGTTTCTTTCATACGAAGGACTCGAAGGTTTTTGCGGGTCGTTTATAAGAATCTCTGTTCCCTGGCAAGTAACGCCAGCCACCCCCAGCATAACAAAACCACAGAGACGAGTGAAGAAAATAACGAAGAACATTAACCAGAAGGGCAAGAACAACTGTCTCGCCTTCCCAAAATCTTGGTAAAAAGACCGCAAGCCTGCACACCCAAAGTTTATCATCTTGATTCTGCATAAGCAACACGCTACCCCCATTTCTGAATTTTCAAAATGCCAGACACCAAAACTGTGTAATCAAGGTGCCACAGAGGAGCAGGAGTTACACCAACGGAGTCTCACAAGCACGTATTTTGATGATTTGTTGGGGCTCTGGAGCTCCAGGGGGTTCTGAGCAGATTTCAGAGAAAGCAGACACCTGGTGCCGCCTCGGAGCACAGGGCCCCAGGACAAGCACCACAGAAACCCTCCCCACCTTATTTCAGCTGACAGGAGAGAAAGAAAAAAGGCAGACTTTTTTTTTTTTTTTTCCTCCCAATTTATTGTGGCTAACAGTGACACTCATTTGTCCGAAGCGATTTGCTAATTCCAATGCTGTTTGCAGCAAACTTCCTCCTTACAAACCAGGCCAGGCAACTCCGTTTGAACCCGTTTCTGAAAAGAGCTGTTGCGCCCTACAAGGACACATGAACTCACATCTCGGCCCACCGACCTCCAGTACTTTATGTTCCACTTATCTCCAGACTTAATTCTCTGAACACAGCTTTGGAATCGTTCTTCTTCTCCAGGGGGAGAAATCTTGCTTACGGAAGAGTTGTAACAGAAATCAGAGAGGTTACAAGGACCCTGGAGAGACTGACAGCCGCAGGAACTTTTATTCTCCTGGAAGTGGAATATTTCCTAGAGCGCGTTCATTAGTTGAGAATTACTAGCTGAGTAGCTAAAAGGTATTTACAAAGGCCACCAAAAATCCTTTCCGAGAAGGACTGTATATATGTTTTTATTAGTGCATTGAAATGGCATTGCCAGGCACAGGACATACGAATACCCACTCAGCAGTCCCTTGTCCCGTCACTGAGGGTAAAGCTCCACTATCATCGCGTGCCCCTGAAAGGAGAGAGAAAGAGCAGTCACCGAAAGGATTGATTATTCGACACGCACTCAACAGGAGATGCTCGTCTCCCGACTGCCTTAAAATAAAAGGGGAGATGAAAATCCAGAGCCGAGCCCCGAAGAGGATTCCGCAGATGGTGGTTTGATGGCTTCAGGCCAGCGCAGGTGGGCTTCAGGCCGGCCAAGGCAGCAGAGTCCACCCTGGCCAACGCATCAGGCTCTCCCGAGGGCCAAAGCAGGAATTCGGGGAGGAGGCCAGGTCGGGACCAGCACCCTCAGGTTACAGAGGGCCAGCCGTGCCAGGTCCCCCCAGAACTGCCACCAGTCACCGCAGCCCGGACCAGGGCTCCCCTCCACAGCCTCACGAGTTGCAGGAAGAGTCTCACCCCCACTTTCCTGGCAAAGATCTTTCTTCCCAAGATTAGAAGAATGCTGCTGACAAACCGCAATCTGGGAAGGCTTTGAGAGTCACCAGCCGAAACCCTCAGAACACGGCAGAAACCTCTCCTTCCCTTCCGCACCACAGGGGCAGTGACGAGCTACAGTCGCCGTCGCCCAGGGTCGATTCTGAGGCTGGGACGGAGACTCTCCGAAGCGGACGAGGCAGCGGGAGCTCGCTGAGCGCGATCAAGAGGCAGCCAGCCGAGCCGGAGGGCGTTATCGACACACCCAGCGCCCCGGGACTTCAGCGGTGCCCCCACGCCTGGTGTAACTGGACCGGATTTCGTAGAAGCAACAGGAGCAGAACCATAATTGCTGCCCCTCTCCAGAGGGAACAGCGCCAGCCACACAGCATCGTTACCTGCCCTCCTGCAGCACAGGCAGCAACCAGGCCATATTGTCCGCCCTCCTTCTTCAATCTGTGGGCAGCAGTAATTACTAGACGGCAGCCAGTGGCACCGAAAGGATGTCCCAGCGAGAGGGAGCCGCCCCAGTTATTGAACTTCTCCAGAGGAGGGGCTCCGACCTGCAGGAACACACAGAGGGACACACACAATCACCTGTCTGGAAGGAGACTGGCCTCACCACAACAACAGCAAGCCTACGTGGCCAGCCTGGACCGCTGTACAGTGTTCTTTGGCACGTACAAGGAAGGAAGGAGGTCTTAAAGGCGCTGGA
>VZTL01032095.1:0-13290 GCA_013400535.1 Scopus umbretta
CCCCCATCCCACTGCAGGGTGAGTGAGCAACTGCCTACCAGGGATAACTCACAACACACACAAAAAATAAAACCCTCAATGGAAAATCAGATCTTCAGCTTTAAAAACCTGTTCTACAGCAGCTGTTAGTTTAAGCTTGTTTTTCTACTGAATAACAAAAGCAAAACAAGACAGCTCAATGTTATGGAGCAAAACACAGAAAAAGTTTGTTTGAAATCAACACATTTTCTTTTAAATGTTCCACATAAGAAAAAAAAAAAACAACTTCTTATAGGATGTTTTCATAGTCAGATAATTTCTTATTTAGTTAGTTTGCCACCTAAAGTTGAAGCTTTTGGGGTGTCTACAGTGTGACCTCCTGGAGTAAAAATGGAGAAGGTTCTTTGGATATTGTCCTATCTTTGAAAAGGATCTTGAAAGAAATAGCTGTGTTAACTAGTGGCAACTGTCAGCAACAGTAAAGTTGGTGACACTTTTCTTTCAATGTTTGATGTTATTTAACCTTTTGTGGATCACAGTACTGCCTATATCAGGTGTATATATAATTCAGAAACTATATATCTTTCAAAGTTTCTGATTATTTGTGCAATCATGTAAAGAATCATGAAATGCTGATAAATAAAAAACATGCTTCTCTGTCTCAGTCTCAAACATTCTAAGGTGATGAATATGAGCTGGAAAAGTGACTTCTTCCCCTTTTACATTAATTAAACACTGCCAATGCAGCATTCATATCATAAAAATCTCATTTCTCATGGCTCCACTGCCACAGTTTGCTGGCCTTCTAAATCTGTGGTGGGCTGACCAACCTTGGCTGGCTGCCAGATGCCCACCCAGCCACTCTCTCACTCCTTATACTCAACAGGACAGGAGAGGGAAATAAGATGAAAAGCTCATGGGTGGAGATGAAGACAGGGAGATCATTCTGTAATTACCATCATAGGCACTTGGGGAGTCAAGTTTACATTAATTACTTTAAGTTCAAGTTAATCAATTAATTAAATTAATAATACAAATCTATTGCCCCTGCTTATGCTTTTTCCCAGGCTCTGTTTCATTCCTTCATTCTCAGTTCCTCTACATCCCTGTCCCTTGTGCCGCTGGGGGAAAGGGAAATTGGGGTTGTGGTCAGTCCATAACACTTTGTCTCCACTGCTCCTTCCTCCTCACAACTTTCCCCTGCTCCAGCATGGGGTCCTTCCCATGGGCTGTAGTCCTTCACAAGCTGTTCCAGCATGGGTTCTCCACAAGCTGCAGCTTCCTTCAGCATATCTCCACCTCCTGCATTGTGGGGTCCTCCACAGGCTGCAGTGTGGTTATCTGCTTTGCCATAGTCCTCCATGGGCTTCAGGGGGACA
The DNA here is from genome assembly GCA_013400535.1 of Scopus umbretta. Taxonomy (NCBI): domain Eukaryota; kingdom Metazoa; phylum Chordata; class Aves; order Pelecaniformes; family Scopidae; genus Scopus; species Scopus umbretta. The sequence continues at coordinate 1,359 of VZTL01032095.1, forward strand.
ACCTGCCTCACCATAGTCTTCTCCATAGGCTTCAGGAGAATCTCCGCTCTGACACCTGGAGAACCCGCTCCCCCTGCTTCTTCTCTGATTTTGGTGTCTGTAGAGCTGTTTATTTCACATTTTTTCCTCACTTCTCTCCCGCTAAGGCAATGTTTTGCCCTTTCTTAAATATGTTATCTCAGACGTGCCACCATCTTGGCTGATGGGTTCGGCTGTGTCCTGCAGTGGGTCCATTGGAGCTGACTGGAATCGCCTGTGTCTGACGCGGATCAGCCCCAACTTCTTCCCACAGAGGCCACCCTGCAGCCCCTCTGCTGTCAACACCCAGGCATCTGCACCCAACACAAGCTGCAAGAATGAACATACAATACTGTCACTTCAGCAGGGCCAGCAACATTTTTGGAAGTAGTAAGAATACAAGAATCCATTTTTGAAATTTTGCATATAACCTCAGAAATTAATGAAATTAATAAATTATGCTCAAGGACAGAAAAGAGGCCATCTCTGATGATGGTGCCTGACATACAATTCTGAAGTTTGGCTTGTTTTTGAGATAATTCCTTTTTCAGTAGTATCAGAGAGTATTCAAATTTCAGTAGCTAGTTACAAAAAAAATTTAAATATATTTCTGTTTTACAAACCATATCTAATTATATACTAGAATATAACTATTTTTCCCTTTTAAAAAGATATTTATAAGATAAACAATAAAACAAAATTATGAAACCACTCTTGTGATTTTATTTGCTTCAGAGTGTTATCATTATGCAAAAATCAATACAATCACAAATAAAGCATTTGTAATAAATACAACTAAAAATGAGGCCTTATTAACACTATTTTTGGAAGAAAAAAATCCTGTTCACAGCCTACACAAAACCAAGCAGACTGTGGGGTAAACTCAAAATAACCACTTAATGGAGGGAGTTGATAAGAAATGTGGGACGTATGAGGAAAGGAATTTGGAAACCCAAATTCTGATCCCATATGGAATCATATATGGAAAGTATAAGGTTGAAAAGCTATTTTTCGTGCTGTTCATTGTTCTATTTATATTGATGGATATTTTTTCTGAGAGTCAGGAATTCCTTGTATTAGATACGAGTTTCTATACCCTTTTAAAGAATGTCTCCCCTCCCCACATATGAAATAATATAAGCTGTTTTTTTCTGCAGTGTTTAATAATACTTTTCAGTGTAATAAGCTGACACACACTTGGTAGTGTGAAAATAACATTCTTCTGCCTCCCAGAGACACACTGCAGGTATCAAGTGTGGGTTTTATGCTGTCTACATAATCTTAAGAAAAAATAAAGATAGCTATATTCTGTTTATTACTTTTTTACCATAAAGAAACTATGTTTTATGGAAGAGGACCACATTTATGACATTTTGTCTCTGAAAATCAATATGAATATAATAAAATAGTTGTAATTACATTTTTACTTTCAGATGGAATAAACTTGGGTCAATCACTGAAAGGTATTTCTCCACCCCAAGATGTAAAGTGGGTTGTTTATTTTTTTTCATCATTCTCTGAAATACTGGGGACTGTTCGTTGTTAGAAATAAGATAGAAACAGAGGTAATAAAGTGTCCTCATGATTCTAGAAGCACAAAAATCCTTCAGATACCTAGTCAATTTGTCTTGAGGGCCAGATCACCTGTAAAATCAAATTTGAAATCAAGGTGGAATTTACATATTTACAAAGTCTCCTGGATAGTTTTGCTGTCTTCTTTTCTGTGAGGCATAGTTCTTTCCCAAGTATCATCAAGTCTGATCACAAACTCTTTGACAAACTTCGGACCTCATTTTGGTCTCATCTGTTTTGTGGAGAATACAAACTTGTGGTTTTACTCTTTTGTACTTCAGATCTTTATGTTGTTACAGGCTGTAGGAAGCATTCTGCAAGTAATGTTAAGTAGGACTACGTGCAACGGCTATTCTGTAGACTTCTGGTTATATGATCTTTTTGCATTTGTCTGTAACTGAGAGAGGCTGGTTTCAGTGCCTATGTCTATACTGGAAAATAGAGAAAACAGTGCTGGTCCCCCAAAGCCTCACATCCATACAGTTTATGGCTAGTGTAAACTTACTTAATTTATGATTGTTCAGGTGTTATTATAGGGTGCAGCTTCTGTTTAAATTAAAACAATAAACTACCAGTATAAGATAGTTTCTTCTAATTAGGCATGACCTCATTTATATTAACTTTAGAGAAAACAGCTGAAGAGTACTTCTGCTATTCTTCACACTACTGAAAACGGAAACATTTTTAAGTCTTACAAATGAAAAAATAGGAGCATTAGAAACTTGTTCTTTAAGTCTAGGAGAAACTGTCTTTTAACCCAAGGAAAAAGTTTAAAAAAGGATGTGGGGACATTTAAAAAATCTTTTCTCTTAACTGAATGGAGATATTCAGTGCAAGAAGCAGTGAAAGACAAGAGGAGGATGAGAACAAAACATTTTACCTACAGGCAATTTTTTTGTATTATAATGAAGGAACAAGTACAAAATTCATATTGAATTGGCATTAACTTTAGGATTTAAGACATTTGGTTCACCGAGGTAAAATCAGTAGTAGTTAATATGAATAGGAGAAGAATTCAGTATGATACCAGTGGCAAAGTGTAGCCAGAGAACTGATCAGGATAATTGCTATAACTGAGGTCATTCTGTCCATAGTTTTTATTTTAGGAAGATGAAATATGAGTTTAGGGAGGAAAGAGTACAAAGCCATAGGTAAGAACAAAGACAGATGACTGGGAATATAAAGAAGAAAGGTATTTTGGATATCATAAGCATCAAGAAAACAAGGGCTATGTGTATGGTACAGGAAGAGAAAGAAGGCTAACTGTCTGAGCAGCAGCCTTGCTGAAAAGGACCTAGGGGTGTTACAGTAGACAGCAGGCTGAATATGAGCTGAAAGTGCGCTCTCAATATCAATAAAGCAAAATGAATACCGGGAGGACACAGTGGCACAGATGATAGGAGTTAATCTACTTTCTTTCATTCCTCAAGATAAGGAGAAAATAATATACTTGGATACTTAATTTTATTTCAAAAAAAAATCTTTCTGCTGTTTTTTCACCAACACCAGTTACCTTTTTTCACTGGTTCTCTCAAATTGGAATAGACAAATATTTCTTGGACTGTTTCAACAGAATAATTGTAAAATCACATCAATCCTGCTAGATCCAGTGCTTTTATGCTGTTACTAACATGTCTTTACTGTGATGATAACATGCAGTTTGATTTTTCTCTCTGATTTGCAGGCAGAAAACAGCCCAACAAACAAACCAGACAAGCAGTGAGTAATAGGTAGCTGTTGTTTTACATCAGCCCAGCAAACTAGAAGTCCGAACCAGCAAGTCTCACTGTACTTTGACACCAAGGAAATAAGAGAGGTTTTATCCAGTAATATAATGAAAAGTTTTGTGGCTGGACCTTCTCCAAATGTGTTATAAATGCTCTACCAGTAACCTCCCACAGTCTGATTCTTGACACCAACTTAGCAAGAAAGCTGTTGTGATGACTCAGTGACTTGCAGGATGGAGAGCCTTGATATCTTCTCACCAAACTACAGCTGCTGCATCAATAATCTCACAAGGGACTTATCCTTTGCAATAAAGCCTGACAAGAACAGCTAACAAAGATTCTTCTCACTTTTTTCAACAGCTTCATATTAACTTCCTCTGATTATTGCCCATAACTCACAAGTGAACCTAATTCATTTTTTCCCTTTAATGAATCCTTTTAAGCATACCATAACAAACGGGTAAGCAGGAAAAAGGAAGGTAGTGTGACAACTCCTCTTCCCACCAAGTCATTTCAAAGGCTTACATTTTTAAAGGAAGATGTAAACCATGTACAGTGGCTTGACCCTGGCTGGATGCCAGGTGCCCACCAAAGCTGCTCTATCACTCACCCTACAAGGCTGGACAGGGAAGAGAAGATATAATGCAAGGCTTTTGGGTCAAGATAGGGACAAGGAGAGATCACTCAGCAATTACCATCACAGGCAAAACAGACTCCACTTGGGGAAAATCAGTTCAGTTTATTACCAATCAAAACAGAGCAGGGTAATGAGAAATAAAACCAAATCTTAAAACACCTTCCCCCCACCCCTCCCTTCACCCTGGGCATCACTTCATTCCCGATATTCTCTACCTCCTCCCCTTGAGTGGTGCAGGGGGATGGGGAATAGGGGTTGTGGTCAGTTCATCACACCTTGTCTCTGCTGCTCCTTCCTCCTCACACTCTTCCCCTGCTCCAGCGTGGGGTCCCTCCCATGGAAGAGAGTCCTCTATGAAATTCTCCAACATGAGTCCTTCCCATGGAAGGACTGTAGAAGAATCTATAGTTCTTCATGAACTGTTCCAGTATGGGTCCCTTCTGTGGGATGCAGTCCTTCAGAAGCAGACTGCTCCAGCATGGGTTCCCCACAGGGTCACAAGTCCTGCCAGCAAACCTGCTCCAGCATGGGCTCCTTTCTCTCTCTCCATGGGTCCACAGGTCCTGCCAGGAGCCTGCTCCAGTGTGGGCTTCCCATGGTGTCACAGACTCCTTTGGGCATCCACCTGCTCTGGCGTGGGGTCCTCCATGGGCTGCAGGTGGATATCTACTACACTGTTAACCTCCATGGGCTGTAGGGGGACAGCCTGCCCCACCATGGTCTTCACCATGGGCTGCAGGGGAATCTCTGCTCCAGTGCCTGGAGTACCTCCTTCCTCTCCTTCTTCATTGACCTTGGTGTCTGCATAGTTGTTCCTCTCACATATTCACTCCTCACTCCGGCTGCAGTTGTCCAGGTTCTCCCCCCTGCCCTTCTTAAATGTGTTATACCAGAAGTGTTACCAGTGTCACTGATTGGCTCAGCCTTGGCCAGCTGCAGGTCTGTCTTGGAGCTGTCTGGCATTGGCTTTATTTGGCATAGGGGAAGCTTCTCGCAGCTTCTCACAAAAGCCACCTCTGTAGCCCCGCCCCACTACCGAAACCTTGCCATGCAAACACAATACACCATGGCAGGACTATGCATTGCTGGGTCCCTTGCCTGATTTGTTTGACTGAAGCCAAGTAATAACATTGTTGTCTTGCCAGGATTTTTGATGGGTGAGCATCATGCAAACAAATGACTCGCTGGTTTCACTTTCTAAAGTGAGAATGAGTCTGTCAGAATACTTTATAGATCCTGGAGAGATAGAGCCTCTTACAGAACACAATTAACCCCTCTGTCTGCCAGGGTAAACATTTAAAAGTCAGACAATTCATGTTCTAAAAATGCCTATTTCTTTGAAACAATATGAAAAGAGTTAAGTGTGACTACTTGAGATATAGATGTCTATAATGTAAAACCAGCTGAGATATCTATGTGTTTCAGAGCTTTACACACTATGTAATATTTACTTGATTGTTCTTGTACAGATTGAAGAGAATGAAGAATAATGTTGGAATAAATCAAATTTTATATAATCTGGAATATTGTCCATTGGTTATGTCATTAAGGCCATGTTGGGATTGAAAAAGGAACCTCTGAAACTGGAATATATAGTTTTCTGTAAATTACTGTGGCATTTGAGTGTAGAATCTTGATGTTAGTTGTGCTCAAGATATTTTTACCACTGATTTCTTATGAGATGAGGATTTCAATCTGTAGACAGAGCTACACCAGGTTCTGTAAACCAAGAAGGAAATAGGTAAAACACTCAATCCTGATTTTCACAGTAGTAACACATTCCTGAGGTGTGTAGCACCACTCTTGGATAAGCTACACAAATTTCTAAAGGATTTATATGTAAGAAGAACTTAGCAGCTTCCAAAATGGCACAACACATTGTTACTTAAACAAATATTAAGAAAAAAAGAAGAATGGGATTAAGAAGTTACTTTATAATTCTTTGAGGTGTAAAAAAGAATTTATTCTAGTAAAGGGACATAGAACTAAATCAGCTGTGGTGAAACAGTCTTTCATGCGTGTAAATATCAGAGTAGCAGTTTTGTATCTACAAAATTTTAAGGTAAGACATTTATCTCTTGGCACACACTTGGCAGGTCTCAAACATTTATTGAAAATGCCAAGAGAAGAAAATATAAATAGAGAATTGGTCACTGTTGAATTGGAGGTTGCCATGGAAATGAGCCAGCATGAACTTCCTGTGAAGAGAGAAATTACTTACGAGCTTGAGATGACAGTCCTCTGCAATTGTTTGGGATTAAAAGGGAACAGTTTTCATATTTTGGATGAGATTGTGCTTATAGCTGCACTGACGTAAATCCATTTAAGTGCCACTAAAATAAACTAAGTTATATTATTAAAACTGGAAGCAGAACATTATACTCTTGTTCTCTGGAATTAATCATAAAGGACAAAAATGACTCTTGTGTGAAACATGTTACTTCTGTAGATCAAAAAAGAGTAATCATAATAGCAGTGCTTTGTAGGGAAATGAATGTATGGGTGAAAATCAAAGCAGATTACTTCCTAATTTTCTAAATCAGGTAGAATTTGAATACTTTCTAAAATAATTCTTCTGCCATTACTTTTTATTTTTCAGGGACTTCTGTTCCAATACCACAAGAATCTATCACTCATTTTCTAGTCCATGCTTCAAGCCTCAGTTTCTATCATGCATCTTTACACTGATCTCAGTCTTTGTTCTTCCATTTCCTTCTCCAGTGAAAGGTCTCATATATGAATGTGGCAGTTCTGTGACAATTTCAGAGCTAATTCTCTATGCTAGATATTTACCCTCTGCCTAAACTAAAATCTTAGACTCTTTCTTGACATTTTCTTATTAAAAAAAAAGATCAAAAAATTAGTTGAACACAGAAGCTATTATACCTGAACTTTTTACCTTTCACCTCAGTCTTCTCCCTCTTCTCTTTTGTAATCATTATTTCCCTGTTACAGTTCTCATTTTTGCTCAAGCTTATATGCTGAACTTCATTTTCCAGGTAAGCCACTTTCAAAGTCTTAATTTGATTGCTGCATTTAAATATTCTACATTCCTTTTTGAAAATATTTCTTAGGTGCACCAAGAAAAAACTATTTAAGTTGCCAGCATCTTGATTTCTACAATGTCTCCTCCTCTACTACTGAAAATACACTCTTACCCTGCATATAGATATATATATGCACATTCAAAGCTCTGCTACAAAGTTCTAGTCTGTCACTTTATCTGCATCGTCTACTTCTTGCATTGCACTAGCTCTTATTTATTTAAATTTATTTCTCTGAGCATAGAGGGTTTATATGGATATCTCTGGGCAAAAGAAATCACAGTAACTCATGTAGTAGTGTATGGAAAAACAAATCGGTTAGTGGAATCTAAACAATTCCTGCTTACTTCTGTTATGAATTTTATATAATTTACACTGAAATGTATAGAAAAAATCATTTTCTATATTGTATTCTTTGGAGATTTAATGTCTTGATTCTTCAATAACTCATACTGTGTTTTCTCGCTTATCATCTGTCATACCTACCAGAAGACTTTGGTGTCAGATAACTTATTGCTCTTTTTTTTGTTGTTGCAATAGCTAAAAAAAGAGTCATAGTAACATCAAGAAGTAACAGGGTGCTGTTGAGTTTAAGACATGCCTATGTGTTGATCCAACTGTGGATTGTTTTTATATATTCTGAAACATCTATGTCTTATATCTTGCATACAGCTAATACACCAGTTTTCTCAGTACTGTAACTTTTTATGGAAGTAATATTCAAGGAATAGCTAAGATTATTTTTGGGGATGGGACAGAGGGAAATCAATAGATGAAGAGATGTAATTTCTTTTTGCAAAACTGTTACTGAAATATTTTTTTCAGCCGTGTATAGCTCATTGGAACAGCAGGCTTATTCTTCAGCTCCTTAATTTTTACTTCCTCTTTGGTACTAATAGGCTACTGCTCTGGAAATATACCTGCACTTCTTTAGAAAGGATACAAACATTGAAGTTCTCGGGAAACTTTACACTTCTCAACATGTGAAAATCTCCTGTTGAAACCTCTTACAGAAGCAGTGAATAATAAGAGGTTCCTGACAGGCGTAAATGTTCAAGAATTATAACGTGTGGAAATGACTGAACTTTTAGCATCCAAAATGAAAAAATGAGAAAATGAGATGGCAAAAATCTATTTTAAAATAATTATTATTTTATATTTATTATTAATAATGGTTTTATTTTAATGTAATACAAAGAAGCTAGAAAATCCTTTCTGTTTGCCCAGACCAGCCATCCCAAAATATTAGTGTGGTATCAGACATTTGATTTGATCTCGGAAAAAATATTCTGATTCAGGAACATATAATATCAAAAAGCAAAAATAACTACCTGACAAAACTAAGGAAGGAAAGGTTCTCATTTTTGTCTAGCTGTTCACATCTTCACAGATGATGAGCCTTTCTCTTCAGCCTAAGTAGATTCCAACACATACTTTCCTCAATGAAGTTTCTAACAACAGCACCACGAGGGAATATAAAGCAAAACTAGCTAGTTTGAGTTGGTGTCATGATAGTGGAAATGCTCCAAAAGGCAGGTTACCTCAACATATTTTCATCAGTTGTTTAGGATTCTCTATATATGGTAAGACTCACTGCTTTGAGTATTTTCTTTACACCAGAGAGATACTGGACACAGCTGGGCCTGGGGGAGTCGTATCTCTTCAGTGAGTAACTGAGCACCAGAGAGTCACATTTCTGCCTGTGTTGTCTCTGCCTGAGGGCAGGTCAACTTTAAGGAGAGCAATCGGCAACAGCCCCAACCCAGAAACAAGTACTTGTTTTTATCTCTTTGTGCTTGGCTAAAGATGCTCAAACTGATCATAAAGAGGTTTCCTCCCATGTTGCTTGAGAGAGACTGAAACATTGATCATAGGACCCAAAGGGACTTTTTAAGGGTGAGCATAACACCAGAGAAAAGGAGGGAATACGAGAAAGAATGTTTTTCAATAACATTTTTTCCCATTTAATTACATTTTATGGACTGTTACATTGCTAAAACATTAATTAATGGACTGTAAATTCTTGAGTCCATGTATATGGAGTGATTCTTTTGACCTGTGAAGAGATCTTGAGTGTAATGCTAGCTAGTAACTTCACAAATAGTTTTGGAAAAAGTAATACTGCACTTTAGTGTGAATTGAATTGCCTTTACAAAATGGAGTAACAGGAAGAAACAAAAATACAGTCACAGTAGGAAAACTGAGGACAAAATAGGCCTCAAGTAAAGACATGCTCACAAGTCTATATGCCAAATTGTTTAAAAATTGGCTGTTCGGCTAATGGCTATGTCTTCACTTACTACTTAATGACTGTTCAACAGAGATGTACTCAGTGATCAGGTGTGTTCTTCATTGGTTTTGTTGTCAATCAAAACAATTTAAATTCTATTAGCTTCAATCAAATAAGCAGTAACTAAAAGTGGAAGGGAGAACTATCTGAAAGGTGGTGCCTTCTTAAGAGGACGACTATAAGCTCAAAGGCACTTCTGATTCAGTCCTTCACTTCTAACAGAATGGATTAATGAAAAACATTAGGGATGACAGAAAACAACTTGGAGAGACTTCTAATTGTATAGCTGTGTTTTGTTATTACTTGTTGTCATCACATCATACTTTTCTTCAGCTTGCTGCTTTTTCCAGGATGAGTCTCTCTCTGCCATTCTGTGGTTGTGGGTTATTCTTTTCACCAGTGCCCAGATGATTCCAAGTATCCTGGCTCTCTCTTGCCACTCCATGACAAAGCTGCCTGTCTGTGGTAATTAGCTATTAATTTACATATTTTCATTTTGTAATCACTTTTTGATAATGTAAACCATAGAAATCCTTTCAAAACGAAGATAAAATGAGCTGCCCGCTTTTGTCTTGCCTTCAGGTATTGCATCACTCCTGTGAAATAGCTAACCACAAAGGGCATTAGATTTCAGACAATGGGTGTTCCTCCTGTTCATTTATCAGTTATATCATAAATAGATCATGGCTGAGATACCTAGATGTGTTTTCCAAGCCATCACAGGAGACTGACCCATTCAAATGGCAGTTTTGATTTTTATGTTACTTCTTAGCCTGTTTTCTAGATAGTAGTGTTTATTTATTTTTCCATATCTGCTAGAGTTACATTGTCAAACAGCTTTACTTTTAATGAAATATTTTGCTATTCCCATTATGAAAAAGAAATCAAAGAAAGCTAAGCAGCACTGAATTACCTTATAACGTTATGTATTATGTTACCACAGCTTCATTGCATAAAATATAGGCCATTTTTTTCACCATATGATCTTCCTGGTACATCTCACTTCTCTGTGACCACTTTCTCCAAAGCTAAACTTAATGTCATAAATCTCTGTTTCCATTTTAAAAAGAGATAGGTGATTAATTCAATTGTTGCTTGTGGACATGAAAGTAATTTCAGAACAAAGCAGCCCATAAGAGAACTTTCCGGTCAGCATAATTCTTATGGATACAATAAAGTATGATTTATGCAACAACTAAACCAAAATAAATGGCATGGTTTTGAATAAGCAATAACATTATTGTTTGAATATCCATGTGATTCTTCAGTAAATCTATAGCTTTTTAATGTTACAAGAGTTATGGTTCTCACTTTTTAGTATAAATTACAAAATAGTTAGCTGTTCTTTTTGTCATCACCGAAGGTGCTTGTTTTATGACATTTTATAAAAACATCACATTTAATTTTAAAAAGTAGCATTTCACTACAAAATTTAAAATTATGTACTGCTCTGAGTCTAATATGTCAGTATGTCTCCCTAAAGGAAACTCAGTATGGAATTTATAAAGGCGGCAGAACTCCCACAGGTCTACATTCTAGTAGATTTAATTTTTAATTGTGACACCTGAGCTTTTCTGCTATTTTTGATTATTTTAATTCTTTTTTTTTAATACAATGTCCTTCAAAACAAACCCATACATTATTAGTTAAGGGTCCATTTATTATATTTTACAGTATGTTTCTTACAATTTATGTCTGCAGATCAGGACTAGATAGTAAAGACTGAAAATCTATAGAAAACACAAAGTTTGTTCAGCATTGTTTGAAATAGATGTATATTGTCATTATAGTTTGAGAGGATTTATTCTTTTTTGGTCTACTCGCTTAATGAAAACTGAAACAACTTTTGTCTGAAACAAGTTGGCTATTGTTCCAATTCTTACAGTGCAGGCAAAGATCTAAGAAGATAAACCATTAGGCATTAAGCGGAGTAAAATAAGAACTATAGATTTTAAATTATAGATTTTACAATTATTTGCTTTAGTTTAGGGCTAAATAGTAGGATCCATTAATGACTGGGAAATCAAGGTAGAATATTATTTGCACATTCAGACTTAAATTAGAGGACTTTCAGAGTTGTATTCATACTCATGTTTACATAAGTGACAAGATTTTTTAAGTCAGTGCTTTTTAAGAAGTTCAGGTCCTAAAACCTTGTGATTACACTAGGTTATATTTCCTTTTTTAAGTAAATTGCCAACTTTGTATGAGAATACAAGTATAAAAACATGACTTCTTGATTAAAAGAAGGTAGGCATGAAAACACAATAATCATTGTTGTTTTAAATCTCATGGCTGTTCTGTCATTTCCATGATTAGACTTAAAAGCTTGCTTTTGGCATTATTCGTAATAAAATGTCATTTTTGTCACATTTCAGAGTTAGTTTTTCAGCGGTTTGGAATGCACAAAGATCCAAACACAAAGATACATACCTCTTTATTGAATATTGCCACTGTGTATCCTTTAGGAGACCTCTCAGTATTATTGCTCGAGATGAGATACTTCACAATCAACAGTACAAGACTGCTGGATCTAAAAACAGTAATGAACATACCACTGAAGAAAGGGTGTCAGTTTATGCTCCCTCTGATATTTATGAATCTTATTAATCAATTATAAATCTAGAGTTGAAGTAGGTTTTCC
>VZTL01032102.1:293-13215 GCA_013400535.1 Scopus umbretta
GGCACTGGTGAGGCCGCACCTCGAATACTGTGTTCAGTTTTGGGCCCCTCACTACAAGAAGGACATTGAGGTGCTGGAGCATGTTCAGAGGAGGGCAACAAAGCTGGTGAAGGGCCTGGAAAATAAGTCTTATGAGGAGCAGCTGAGGGTTGTTCAGTCTGGAGAAGAGGAGGCTCAGGGGAGACCTTATCACTCTCTACAACTTCCTGAAAGGAGGGTGTAGTGAGGAGGGTGTTGGTCTCTTTGCCCAAATAACTAGTGATAGGACGAGAGGAAATGCCAGGGGAGGTTTAGATTGGCTATTAGGAAAAATGTCTTTACTGAAAGAGTGGTGAGGCATTGGAACAGGCTGCCCAGGGAGGCGGTGGAGTCACCATGCCTGGAGGTGTTCAAAAACAGTCTAGATGTGGCACTTTAAGACATGGTTTAATAGTCATGGTGGTGCTGGGTTGACAGTTGGACTAGATGATCTCAGAGACCTTTTCCAACCTTAACAATTCCATGATCAGTGGGGACAGCAAAGAACTTCCCTCAGCATGCACATGGAATTGTCTGTATTTCACTGTTCAAACTTTATCAAATTCTATCTTCAAACAAGTAACAGAGGCAACTGGAAAAATTTTCCAGGCATAATTTACACACAGAATACCACAGACCTCTGCAGCAATCCCCAGCGAGGTCTGAAGCACTAGTGCAAGAGAGGTCAAAACGCACTTTCCTCCTCTGTACTGGCACATGGCTCTACAGCAAGAAATTCCTACAAAAAAGGCAGTACATCCATCAGTAGCAAAACATGGCAAGTCCCATGAAACAGGACCCTTCAGCCACAGCTGAAGATATCACTGAAGGGCAAATCTCAATCGCTAACATTCACTTGCAATGAAAACATCACAATTCTTGCATTCTTTGTACCAAACAAAGCAGTGGATGTGGTCCTTTAATTATCACATACATTTGATCAAGATTTAAGAATATACATATAAAAATGTGTCCCTTGTTATTAATAATGGAACTCTAAATTGCATAATATACAGAACCAGAGTTTTCCAAAATTTGAAATTGCTGCACGGAGAAGTACAAAGAAAAGCAAGAGTTGCTGTTTTTCAACCCCTTTAAGATGTGCCACGTAGAATGATGTGTGTAAATTAAAGCCCTGACTGACAGGAGTTCCAACAATGTCTGCAGTACCCAATTCATTTTACAGTTACTTTTTGGATTATGGAAATACAGCAATTGAATATTTTTTTAATAACATTTCAACACTATTTTGAGCAAACCTTGTGAATGCACTGGATGCATCTTTGTAACTGCATTAATTTAAAACACACACAAAGATTTAGGCTGCCAGGAATACAAGAGGAGGTAAAGAATCAGAGACAGGCTTTTGCACTGCAGTATTTTCTGAGTAGTAATTACAACCAACACTTGCAATTTCTGTATGTAAGTCACTTAAATTTAGAAAATAACTGGCAAATTGACAAAATCTGAGTTTTCTTTTGCACCAATCTAGAACAGTAATTTTGGCCAGACGATATACTTATTTCAGTTGCCTGCTAGAATAATAATATCCATTACTAGAATTAGTGTCAATGTCTTCTGTATGCAAGTAATGATGTGAAGATAGTCCGTTTGGTGTACTTTACGTGCTCCAAGTGATGAACAAAACATAAAATTTAGTCGGTCTCACATATATTGGCAACAACTGAACATCTGCTGAAGGAATAACTTAGATGATACACTATGAAAAATAATTGACAAGGCAAGCAGTTACTCCTTTGGATCATAAAATAAATAATGTTCCAAAAGAATACACAGAATCTTCACAAATTTCTTCCACCTGAAACCAGGCTTTTCAAAAACAGTAATTTTTCCCATTTTGTGTAATTTTGAATAAAGTATCACACAAATTGACAACACTTGGCAAGATGAGTTCATAAAGTTTCACCTTTTTTCTTTTTACAAAATAATTTCCTCATTTTCTTAACAAATGTCATTTTGATATAATTTAAAAAAAGGCAGTTCCCAGAAGCATTACTACTTTTGTGCAAGAGCAGCTATATTTATGTGCATCTTTTCCCCTTACATAAATGAACTTTTTGTTCATCAGATAGAGTGAGCTGTACTAGTCTTTTGGCTGCTTCCCAAATGTGCTGATAGACAAAGAGGTGCTAAGTGCAAAGTCACAAATCTGTTATGCAAGCTATCAATAGCAAAAGACTCCTCGTCCGAACTCGTTCTGCTTTGCAGCAGGGTGCAGTCCCACACAGAAAGGCTTAATTTCTGCAGTCCACAGTAATCTGACTAGAATTCAGAAGTACAACAGTAACTGATAAAGAAGCTTTAAAGACTGTTTCCACAAAGGTAATGTCAAAAAAGCAACATAAGAAGCAGCAAATATATCTCATAAAGAAACCACGGAATTCAGCCTAGACTTCTGACAGAGTCAGCAACCCAGAGCAGCGGTGCTCCGGGCAAGTGTCATTCCACACAGTGAATTTTCAGTTCTGCTACAAGCAATGTCTGGTCAGACATCCAAGCCTGGAAACTGAAGGGCAGATTTTCTTGCCTTCTAAGAATGTCTTGCAAATATATTTTGGGCAGAGGCTCTCTATGAGGAACTTTTCTGTCCAAAAGCTTAAAGATGGTGGGGGAGGAAATACAGGTTATATATACACTATATTTCTACATACTAATGGAAGTACTATCAATGTCCATTTACCCACGGTAAGACTTGGGCCAGGAACTTTCAGACACAGAGGGAGGTAACACAGTTCACACCTATGAGCTTTAGGAATTTTTAAATGTCAATGAATTTCAAGGTTTTACTGATATTATATTAACTGTTAAAAATAGACATACATCAAATTGGTGAACAGATTTTGTGTAAAACTAGAAGCACCTTGAAAAAAGTCCTTTGTTCCACCTTTGAAAGAAATTGGAAATAAGAAAAATATTCTTCTACCACAAACAAGTCACTTTCAGAAAACCTGCTGAAGCCTAATGACCTTGCATATAACCACAAATGGCAACAGAACATTGCAAACACCTGCTTCATTTGACCTGCACAGGCCAACAGCTCTTGGACCTGATGGACATAGTTTTAACTTCATGACTCTACACTACACAATTCAGTGGGTAATTTCATGACTCTATAGTAGATAAGTCCATGTGATCCTGACTTTTCAACATCGATTTCATCACACTAATAAACAAGAATACAACGCCTTTGGGAAATCAGATCACCTTACACTAGCACAGACATTTAGGTTGGGCCAAATCTGTAATTGTGGATGCTTCTGTTTTCCTTTCCATTTGTTACCTTATATACATCCTTGTTTCACAGATTATTTGGGGCTCAGTGATTCCACCAAAGCAACCTGTTGAGAAAGTAAAAAGCAGAAAAATATTTCTAGTATATGATAGTCTTCTCACCTCAAATTCTAACATTCACTGTCCTCCTTCAACTGATTTCAGTGGAAGGACTGAATTAAGCCTTTAGTTAAAAGCTTTCTCATGTCCCAAGTATATTTTTGACGACTCACAGGAATCATAAGACGTCAAATGGAAACTGCCTGGGTTTTTTCTCCACCACCTAAACAGATCCAGAATAAATTTTTTTATTGCTTATCTCAATGAAAGTGCATCATTATAAACCAAGAATATATAGAGAAAATCTTCATAGCTTGTGACCATATAAAACATCTCAATGACTAAACACCCAAGATAGATACATACTTTGCAGAAACCATGCAAGATCCATTTTGCTGATCTAAAAGGCTACGCTCCCCCTAAGCATATGACAGAATCACAGAAAAATATACTCAGTAGAAAACATAGTCTGAGTTCTTGCATTATCAAAATAGTTTCCTATAATGGAATGTAAACAAAGGAGTCTCTCCATATTAAGGAGTCTCTGCATATCAAATGGCAGCATGAAGCTGGGAGAACTAACTTCTAAAAAGAAATTATGTGTGTAATGGCAAACGGAACAGAAAAAACTGGTCAGAGACTGGAACAAAACAAAAAAGTTCACACAATTCAGTTAAAAGTAAGAGCCAACTTTCTTCACCGTTTATTCATTCAGGTAGCCAAAGCCAATTTATCATCATTTTCTGATGGTCTTCCCCATACAATTAAACATTCTCCCTAATCTGCATCACAGAATAGGTTTGCAAACTGCACACCTATTTTCTTGAAGAATCAGGCATAGAAGCTCCCAACGCAAACACTAGTGGCCAAACTGAGTTTCATCTTGCTTTGTACAGGTGTACAAAGCATGAGTACCTCCTCCATCTTATCTGTTAATACTACACATACCCAGAGGGGCAACCATCTGTCGTGCTCTGGCATCAGCCATTTACAAGTCTGGCAGCCGAGTGACTTTGGGGTTGATGAGTGCCTTCAGCCCCTTTGCGAGTAGTGCTCCTGTACTTGGCCCACTCAGAATAAATGAAAGCAGTAACCAAGTGTACAGCCTGAGAAAAACCTATAGAGCTTAACTACTGATGAAAGTATCCACAGAAGACATATTTAACTTGGATTCTCTTCTGCAACGTATTTCCTCAATTATGAAGGTATGTCTGCAAGTAACTCCCTCCCTGCCTAAGCTTACCACTCACCTGTGTCTATGTGCCTCTCTTTCCTACTGTTCACCACAGAAGTTTTCCTTCCCATTGAATTAAAATACTGTGACAGACACTAGCACAAACTTGTATTAAACAGTACGAGTAAGGGAAAGTTCCACTGAGGAACAATGCCAGTGGTCTTTGAGCATGTGGAGAGCTGTAGGACAGACCAGGGAACCGAAGTTGTTTTGCTTGCTCTCCTCACCCCCCAGCAAAAGCAAACAAAAAGCAATCAAAAAGCTCCACCTTCAACACCAGCAAAGTAATTTTAGGTGATTACTACAATTTACAAGGAAAAAAACAGGTAGGGAGCATTCAGATGCTAAAGCCGTAAAATAATAATAAACAGTTAATCTTAAAGGTAAGTAACAGTTGCTACTTTCCAGTGCCTCCAGGCAAACATCCAAGCGGCTTACACCAAAAGCAGAATTCCTGATGTCTTAAAATTTTATTTTCTTTGGAAGGAATTTCTAGACAGCAGACTGGATCTGCTGGTTCTGAATTGATGAAAAGTTACAGTCTTTGATTAATAATTTACTTGAACAGGGTTTCTTCCCCTCCCACCATGCGCACACCTACTGTGACCCAAAAGCCAAGCTGACAGGTGCTACTTTCTCTGCAGGAAAGAGAAAGCATTTCCATGTTTGTGGCATCCTCCGACTGTGCGGAGAGCACAGGCATCAAATTTCACTTTCTAGCACTCTCAATGGGACTGCAAAAGGGAAATTCACAATTCTGAATCAAAACAATAACTTTCTGACCTCCAATCCCACATCTTATTTATGGCACTAAGTAATTTTTTTCCCCCCACTTATTCTCTGCTGGGGAGATACCATTATCTGAAAATCCTAGCTTCTGAAATACTGCTTGCCAGTTCCAGAGGGGTATTAAAAACAGTAAAGTTAGGTGAAAATACCACGTTCAGCCCTGCTGAACTTTGAGTCTGTGGAATCACACCACATTTATACAGAAGCTTTAATCCAAACTCATATCTACATTTCATATTTATCCATACATCTCATGCAAAATAAAGGAGAATAATAAAAAAAAACAAAAAACCAAAAAAACCAAAACCACCACAGTGAACATGACATCATTCTACACACCTTTTCAAACCCCAATGAAGTTTGAAAGCAGAATTTCTAATGACTGGACATTGCATCTATAGCCTGGAAAGACATAATCTCCTTTGGGTTCAGCCACTGACCAGCTCCTTAACCTTGAAGTCACATCACCTTTGAGTACCTTATTTATTTGCATTTATAAAACAAAGAACGGGAACAAAGACCCACCTGTGTTTGCAAAGCACTCACAAAGGAATAAAGACGCTGTTACTACCTAAGACTATTTATACGTGGTTTTAATATTTTGTTTCTTTGTTGCTTGGCCAATTAAAAAAAAAAATAAAAAATCAAAGTTTTCCCCACTTTTTCACCTTGGATCTGTAACCTGACTGCATAAGAACAGAAACACTGCCAATCATAGAAAACGGAATTTTAGAACCCCTTGATTTCCTTTGAGTCCTGGATTCTTATAATCACGTTCGGTTCCTAACCAGGCTAATTTCATTGCAGTTGTTGCAGTTCATTAAACACAGATACAGTATCAAAAATGTAATTTAATTAGGGTAGGACAGAAACAGAATTAATTCTCATCAGAGGCTTGGCATTGTCCTTTGAATAGAAAGCATGTAAGGCCAAGTTATTTTTGTGTTTCACACACAGCTGCTGCTATTTGAGATGTTGCAAGAAATTGACTGGTATATTCTCTCATCATTGCACATAACTCTTACTAACGTTAATAATAGAAACATGTACACAGAGATAGGACATTAGGGCTCTACAAAATAGAATTCAAGGTGTAATCTAACATTTGATTAGCCCTCTTCTAACTGGATTTGTTAAAAGCATTGTTAAAACCTGCATCTTCAACTCTCAACTAGTCATAAAACTCCAGCAGTGGCTTCCATTCCGTGAACAGGAAAGAGGCTACCAGCGAGAACACAGCACAGTATCAATCAGAGTATCACAGTATGTCTGGGGTGAAAGTGGAATTAACACAAACAGAAATAGTTTGCTCTTCACAATATCATTATAAGACAACGTTTGGGTTTTACAGGGTTCTTTCAGAAGATTTGAAGAACAGGACATATTTTGTAACTTGAATTACAGGTACACTTACAGAAACTGTTGGTGTTTGGATGGCATAACAGACAAGACATCCTATAAAAAAGCACTTCTATTCTTCAGCAATAGTTTGTTCCGGAACTGCAGCTATATTATGCCACTGAATATATACAACTTTCTTATCTTAATAGGAAGCAAAAACTTGGACGGAGGTTTTATAGGCCAGATTCTGCTCTCAGTTATACAGTTATGCTGCACATTCCTATACACGAGACACTTCACTGAGTCATTCCAGATTTCCATCAGTATAACTAAGCAGAATTTGTCCTTCCATATATATATTACAAAGTGACCCAAATTCCATAGAGGAAAGCAACCTCTTGGTAGAAATGTACCTCTTCAAGATATTTAAGCAACTTCAAGTCACGCTTAGCAAATGATGCTAAAGAAAATGGAAATGCAACGCTGTTGCTGTGCTTCACTCGTCTATTTGTTTTTCAGCATTGCAGGATTCTCAAGAGACTGCACTGCAATGTATTACCCAGCGTGCGCCGCAATGACTCAGGCAACAGCATGAGTTAAGGATGGAGTGCCAGCTCTCGCTCGAACTTTCAGGATGCCTCTGCAGAACTCTTCAGCAAAGCCAAGGATCTATAAAAGGAGATTCATTCAAGGAGAAAGTTCAGCTTCCACTCCATTACGCTATACTATTTTCTATTGCAATGCCCTTCAGGTTTTTATATATAAATATTTTATGTGTAAAATATAACTAACCTCCTTCCAAACTGTAGCTGCATCTCTGCTAGATTCCCAGTCTGCAGCGTTATGATCCATCTATTGCAAGCTTTGAGAGCTGCATTGTTGAAGGCTGCAGAGGCACATGACTGCTATCTTCTGCTAATTTGTATGCTGACTGAAGCACTCAAAGTTTATTTTTCCTACAGTTATGCCTTACTGGAAGACTACTTAGCAGGAGATAAATACAGTTGTAAATATAACTGTAAACCTAAATCTTGAGAGTTAGTTTCTCCCTCCTCCCACCTCCATCAAATGTGGTTTTTAATACTGAAAATCACCTTCATGCCACAAGGAACTGTACTCCTATTTCCTACCTATTAGCCCAGTACTTTGGTCCCAGGAAGCAAGCTTCAGTGTAAGCAGGATGAGCTGTGCAACCAAGAGTCAGCCACATAAATCAAAAGTGAGTTAGCCTTACTAATGCCAAAGGAAGAGGGGTGAAGTGCAGATTGCTGTCCCGTTACTGCACCTCTCTTCCCCCCTACAATCCATGCTGATCTTTGCCACAGGACCACATTTTCCTCCCTTTTGTTAATAATTTTGCTTTGAAAGAAGTGCAAAATGAGGACTTCTTTTGCAAGCACCAAGTTTTCCACCAAAAATCAAGCAAAAAAAACCCCAAATACTCCATGAACTAACAAGTCTTCAAAAATTTACACAAACCCTCAGCCTCTGTTCACATCACCTTAGGAATTTAAGATGAACAGCGTATCATCTTGTCCTGGTTTCAGCTGGGATAGAGTTAATTTTCTTCCTAGTAGCTGGCATAGCGCTGTGTTTTGGATTTAGGGTGAGAATAATGTTGATAACACGCTGATGTTTTAGTTGTTGCTCAGTAGTGCTGACACTAGTCAAGGACTTTCCAGCTTCCCATGCTCTGCCAGGGGCACAAGGAGCTGGGAGGGGGCACAGCCAGGACAGCTGACCCAGGCTGCTCAAAGGGCTATTCCATACCATAGGGCGGCATGCTCAGTATAGAAACTGGGGGAGTTGGTCGGGGAGCAGCGATCGCTGCTCGGGGCCGGGCTGGGCATCGGTCAGCGGGTGGGGAGTAATTGCATCACTTTTTTTGTATATTCTTTTATCATCATTAGTAGTAGTATATTCTCTTCCTCTGCTGTCCTGTTAAACTGCCTTTATCTCAGCCCATGGGGTTTACTTTTTTTTTTTTTCCTTCCCAATTCTCTCCCCCATCCCACTGCGGGTGGGAGGGTGAGCGAGCAGCTGAGTGGTGCTCAGTTGCCGACTGGGGTTAAACCGCAATACATCTACATTATAGTTTTAAAATTACTGGATTGCGTAACAACAGTCTCCAGCCATGACGCAGGTAAAGACAAACAATACTGTCTAATTAGTTATCTACATACACATAGACAATAGAGGAATGCTATTTTTTTGTCCTTGCCAGTGGCTGAGGTTTTACTCTCCCTTCCAAAACATGTAAAAGAAGTATAATTAGCCATTTCAAAACATCTGAGACAATAAACTAAATTCTAATGTCCTTTTCACCACTGTCCTACCCCTCCAATTCTGTTAGATTTGCAAAAGAAGACATCCAATTACCTAATAAAAACTAGGAACAGGATAGAAGCTATCTCTCTACTAAGGTCTTGGATTCATCACACCCAATTCAGGTTGGATGTGAAAGGTCAGTATATCTAACAGACTACATGGTAACAGCTTATAGTCCTAGGAAAGAAATCATCACACATTAGTCAATAAAGAGTTTCCTCTTCATGCATCACTGGCAAGTTCCAGTTCTCTTTGTATAAAGTTTGTCTTTTCCTCAGTTTAACAAAGTACTTCCTTTGCTAGCAAGCACTTGCATAAATAGTTTTTGTGTATTAACTCAATGTCAACATGGACTTTAAAAAAGGCTTAAATGTTATGTCTAGGCTAGCATCATTCAAGTACAATGTAACAGAAAAGAAAAATAGTCAGGAGAACAGAAAAAAAACCCACACAACAAAACCAATCACAAGGCTTATTCTGTCTGGGGAACAAGAAGGTCTTGATTCTGATCTGGTCTTCATTCCAGCAGATTGGATCAAAATGCCACATAAATCAATGGAGTAAAAGCAGAAATCTGGGAGAGAAGCAGCAGCAGCATCCCTGCAACTGATGGTGATAGCCAAAAGTTTAATAAAAAAAAAAAATAGAAAAAGGCCTTTAAAAACATTCCTAAAAAAAGATGCAGTATTTTAAAAGACAGATGCCATTCAGGGTATGTAAAAGACGAGAGCACAGAGCATATACTTTATTACACTAAGTTAAATCACTTTCAGAAGGCAAAAAAGTTGTAACAGATTTTGGTTGTTTCGGGTAGAAAATCTGCTCATCCTTAGGCTCTATCTATAGACAACAGAACCAGCTCCTGATTCACACTGTCCTGGAGCCTCTCTTTCTTCACTGACAATAGGAGTAGGTTTAAGAAACCAGTCTGCATAGGCTAACAATAACTGTTGATGCCTACAAATAAGATATTCACAATAATTGGCAGTCATGGGTTTCCTCAAAAAAAGTATTAATTTCTACTATTGCTGAGAAGCTAAGCCTAAGAAATACACTATGAATAAGCTGTTGATAATGAGACTGCTGCTATACACAGACTTTAGCTACAATTAATTACATTAAAAAAAAAAAGACTCAAAACACATGAATTAAAGGTCAACAGCAGATTTCCTATGCCAGCATCATGGCTGAGCTTTCAAAACACCCTAAGGGAGAGACCTTCGCAGCTCACTAGCCTCCAACTACTTTGAAAAAAATCACAGATCTTTACACCGAGATACGAGCCTGGCTGCAGTTTTAGAGCACAGCAGAAATTATAATAGCATCTGCTGCCTATTAAGGCTTTCTTATTCACTCTCTACACTTACTGATTTTCTAAACAGAAACCCCACTCTAAAAATACTCCCAGCATGCATCAGAAGATGCAGTCCTCCCACCATCTGGGCTATCCCACATGCACAACCACCACGAGAACAAGGCCTTCAAAAACAGCAGGCAGAGATACACCCACCTACATCAAAAGGTTTCAAACTGAAAACAGGAAAACAGATAAGATATGTCAGAGACTGAAAGTGACAGGAGACAAATTTTCATCACGAGCAGAATGCCCTGAAGGTTAATTAAAAAAAAAATCTACTTGAAAATACATTAAAAAACAGAAAAAAAGCTGAATTCCATGAGACTTGCACATGAATTAATCAGCTCTGAGAAGCAGCCTGTCCCTGCTTACCAGCCTGTGAGAGGTGGTTAGACACCACACAGGTTCTGCTTGGTATTTCATTAGTCAAATGAGTTCCAATCAAGGGATCATCGCTGATATTAAATACACAGAATGGAAGTGATCCTCATTCCAGTCCACTCGAGTGTTTCAATTTAAACTTATAACCTAAGAAAGAAGCACAGTAAAGAAAATTCTAGCATACCTGAAAGCTGTTATCTATTACATAACAGACATATAACCTCTGGGCCTATCAATTCTGTGACACCAGAGGAAGCCATTATTAGGGTACAGGTAATGCAGTAGTATATACTGGAATATACAGAAAAATAGTTAAAACGCCACCCACTCCGGGGTGCAAAATTTACTGCAGTTACCGCCAAAAAATGCTTGTAACTCCAGAGTTGTCTTCTGAATCTTACTACCAGACAGTTAGGTGAAAACCTATACACATGTGCTATTTTCAGTGGGGAAAAAAATACAACTGGGTAAAAAATTCTGGAAGAAAACCATCAAGAACACTTATTGTGAATTAGTGGATTACAAAGAGAGACATGGTGACTTATTACTACAACAAACAAGTCTGCAATAGCATGTCATGCCTGATTTTGGTGAGGGCTTTAGAAATCATAAGAAGTTAGCAACTGACCTTTTATAAAGCAAACACTTATTTACTTAACTGTAACTTCAGATAAACCAATCCGACACGCACCAGACAAACATCCCAGAAACCTCAATTGCATTTATAAAATCATTAAGTATTGTTTACTTTTCTCCTGGACTCTCTAAATTTAAGAGTTTAAGCCTACACACAAACGTGATCACCACTTGTTAACGCAAATGCTGTACATAAAGACACACAGAAGAGCCAGGGTTTTTACAAAAACAAAACTGAAATGCATTTCTTTTGCAAAAGACAGTTCTCCAACAGTTAAGTGGTTCAGTCGGGGTATACCAAATTATAGAATAACTCCATTTATTTTATTTTACTTAATCTTTCTGTAACTGTATATCTATATTATCCTGTATTTCAGGTAGAACTGTGGTTTATTTCAGTTGAATAGAAGTCTATTTTAGCATGGAAATAGTATCTTTTGAAAATACATGGATCTCATCACTTCTTTGATATTTATTCACATTTCTGAACAAATTGTTAAATACAGACTGTCTTAACCCACTTGCTTCATCCTTCAGCTTTCTCGTCTTTAGGTCCTGTCAGCCTTCAAATATTATTCTTATTCCTTAATCACATGTCCTGGCACAAGTCTCATTCTCTTCAGTATTCCTCAATGTCCTCTGGGAAATTTGCCAGTTTTTGTCATCTGCCCCCATTCTCCTTTGGGAACACTAAAGGAATTAATTTCATTCTGTCCCCGAGCAATGCCTGTCTCTGCTGTTAACAGTTACCCTTGGCACTTCTCATCCATTCAGTACACAAAGGTATACGTCTCCTTAAGTGATCCTACAGTACTTAGAGATTTAACAAATGTTCTGTTGAGAAATACCTCTTCATGCTCTGTATTTACTTGTTTTAGCATTTTGTAAAAGAATTTAGCTAAAAGATGGAGTGCCAGTATTTACATTTTACATGTTCCACTTTATTAGTTTCAACAACCACTTAATTTGTACCTTCGTACATATGGGCACGACCGTGTGTCTGTGTGCCAGAGACAAACATATCAGTTATTTAGATCTGGATGTTTTGATCAACTGTATATATGCTATTCCTTTGTTATTTTTTCCATTACTGCTTTGCCAAACATCTTATCATCCAGAATGAGCTCTTAAGAAGTGTCTTGTGTTTCCTCAAGCACCGAAAAAAATCCAATTCCAGTATCTTTTTCCTGCACATTAATTTCCTACTAAACAGTATTTCTTTCCCTGAAGAAAGACTTTTTCAGTCAACTTACTTCAAATTCCTTGCTCAGTCCCGCATTTGAAAATAAGTGGAAACTCTACCTTTGACCCACCCTGAGAAGAAGAATACTATCTGAGTTATGCATCATAGTTTCTTACTGTAATGAATACTGGAAGTCATACCACAACTTTCCAATAAATGCAGAGTCAACTTCAATATATTCTATTTTTCCTTTTTGCCATTACTACAACCTTTATCAGATCTCCCCCCTCCTTTTTTTTTTTTT
>VZTL01032113.1:0-17423 GCA_013400535.1 Scopus umbretta
GATGATCTCAGAGGTCTTTTCTTCTGATTCTGTGATTCTATATAGGTGTCCTCGGGGATGTCAGTTGTGCAGCAGCTCCCACGCCATAGCTGGGAGAGCCTGGGGGAACTGGAGAACCACTTAACCAGCAACCTCATGATGGGCATCGTTGACAGGCGCCTCCCATGTCCAAGCTTGTTGACCTCAGGGCTTAGCAATCCAGGCTATAGCCGTTAGACCGAAGGAGATGTGCTGAGATTTACACAGTAAATGTAGCTTGGGTTAGTTGGTTTTAATGGTGGGAGGGATAGATTAAGCCTTCCCCAAGAAGGGAGCAGAGGGATACAGAGGACGGTGCGAGGAGATGAGGAAGAGCTGGGAGGGTATGAGGATGAGGTGGCCGTGTTTGTTATATGCACTTCCAATGGCCGTGCGGAGGCCGTATGCAAAGAGAAGGGTGGTGTGGCAGACGCCACTGTGCAGGGAGGAGGTACTTTCGAGTCATCTTATGAATAAGCCATAAGTTATGAGGATCCCAAGAGATATCCTGAAGGAAAGTGTACAACAGTTACAAGAAAAACCCTCCAGATTTACAAGCAGAATAAAATCCAAATTTATACATTTGGGGGGGGGGGAAACCTCCAGTCATGGAATCATAGAAAGGAGGGCAAGGAGAGACTTAAGAGGTCAACCAGACCATACTGCTGCCTGAAGTCAGGATCATCTCTACTTAAGCCATTCTTGATGGACGTGTGCCTAATCTGTTCTTAAACCTTCAGTGGTGGAGATTACACATCTCCCCAGGCAATCTCTTCCAGTGCTTAATTATCCTTACTGTTAGGAATGCTTTCCTCTCACTTAGCCAACATTTCCCTTGTTACAATTTAAGCCTATTGCCTCTTTTCCTGTCTCCAGTAGAGGCAGAGGATCATTCATTGCCGCCACCTTTGCTGCATGAGGCGGTGGCTCCTCTTGGTCTTCTCTCCTAGCTAAATAAACCGAGTCCTTCAGCTCGCCTCCTGGAGACCTTTGCTGCGCTTTTCATCTCTTTTCTCCTGATGGTCTATCTCTTTTTTGAAGCAAAATGCCCCAAACGCCATCTAGGATTGCAGCAGAGAGCTTTTCACTTGGGATCAGTGGACCCCTTGAATTTTTGGGGAGAGTTTGGGTTCTTTTCATCCTGCCCCAGGCTTGGGAAGCAGCATTTGTGCTGAAGCAGGTGGGCCAGGATGCAGAGGTTACCGATAACAGCTCCGGCTGTCATTCAGCGCCTGTGTGACACGGAGCCATTCGTGGGCGTCAGCGGGGTTTGGAATAATTGTCTTCTCTAATTAACTGGTTATCAAACAAGAACATTTCATTACGGTACAATTACTAGCTGCTTTGCTGAGACACAGAGGTGTCAGGATTATGATCCCAACATATGCTTCTTACAGCACTGATTTTTTGTTTTCATAATCACTAACCATTTTTGCTCCCCCACCCACCCACTCGCTTAATGACTAATGAATCCTCCTGCTAACGAACAAGGAAAATAAATCAGCGGGCATGGCAGGTTAGAAAAAAAACATGCAAAATGTTTTGAGGATCCTTAAATCTGATAAATCACTTTGAAATTAAAATCCCTGGGAGAAAATGGGATTTAATTAGAAAGTAACATGGTTTTGTCAATGTTTAAATTAGAATTTTAAAGGTTATAAATACTGCACTAGAGCTGCCTTTACACAGAGGATTCGTGAGAAGTTTTGGTCGGATCCGCTCTTCCCACATCAGCGCGGCATTTCCCCAGCGGCAGGCTGCGGTTTCGCTGCTCGGTGTCCTCGACGGAGCACTGTGTGGGTGCAGAAACCCCGCCGCGTGCAGGGCAGGACGGCAGAAGTCCTGGCAGGAGCCCCTTTAGGGATGGTTTTTTACAGTGAGGGTGTCGAGACACTGGAACAGGTTGCCCAGAGAAGTTGTGGATGCCCTGTCGTTGCCAGTGTTCAAGATGAGGTTGGATGGGGCTTTGAGCAACCTGGTCTAGCGGAAGATGTCCCTGCCCGTGGCAGGAGGGTTGGACGGGATGATCTTTGAAGGTCCCTTCCAACCCAAACCACCCTGTGAGTCTATGGTCACAAGCCAGATAATCCACCAGGAACCTTCCAGAGCCGGAGGGAGCATCGGAGGAGCGTCAGAGGTAACACCGCCTGGGCTCGCCCTCTTACCCTTCTCTGCAGCCCGGCTCGCGGCCGGGCTGGCGCAGGGGCTGGCCCGAGCAGCACGGAGGCTCGTCCTGGAAGCGATCCCCCTCTCCCTTCGGGAGGACGCGCTGCTCAGCTGCCCCTTCCCAGCTTTGCTGCTCCGGACACCGCGCGGCAGGACTCTCCAAATACGAGTGAGGCACAACGCTGTCTAAAAAAGACAAGGACAGATGAAGAGTGGGGAAAAAAAGGGTGCAGCAGAAAAAAACAAGTGATGGAGATGATGATGATAGGCATGGAATTTATTGGTTATTCATTTATCTGCATTTAGGTTAAGGAAGTCTCATTTGCCTGCCCTCTCACCGTCCATGAATTGTAGGTTTTTCTCCAGACAAGTCTTCCTAATAATGGAATTCATCTCCACATAGCTGTGCATACTTTGATTTCTCACTGTCCCAGGTTTTAAAAAAAAAGCCAAAATGCTCTGGGTATTTTGCTGTTACAGAGGAAAAAAAGAAAAAAATATGTTTCTAATACATCAGCACCCAGCTATGGCCACTGTTACACCAGCCTGAGACGCAGGAATTCGTATTTCATTGCTGTGCAGGCATCGGGCACCGCATTTAAGAGCATCTTTTAGCAGCAGAGCTGGTGGACACCCCATATTTCTGCTTTACAGTACATGCTGTAGTGGCAGCACTGGTGTCACTGCGATGGGCTACGGAGGTAAGAGAGGTGAGGACTGTAGAGGAAGGTAATAGCTTTTATTAGGGGAACTGATACAGTTTGAAGAAATAGTTGCTTTTCACAGGCAAACTCTTCTTCAGGCTGACATTTTGAAATGTAATTTTGTTCTGAATGGAGCAAATATAATACTTCCTGAATACCATAAAGCCAAAGACAAACTTAGGAAAACGCTCCATTTCAGAAAATTGCCATCTGAGACCCCCAGTGTGTCAAGTCAAAAACGTTTCATTATGGGAGACTCTCTGATTTAGCAAGGAAAATAAGGTTTTCAAACCATTTTTAATAGAATTTATCTGTACTGATTTTAAACTGAAATTCAAATAACTGGGTAGTTTAACTGCTGGAAGGTTATTCTTTCCTTCGGAGGTCAGTGTTCGAAGGGAGTCTGGGGTGCTGCCGTGGCCATGGGAATTTGCAGGGGAAAGGAGCTAAATATTCCCACTAGGCTTCAGCGTCTTGATTGTTGAAAGCTGTTGTTGTTTTAAAAGCAGAGTTAAATGTATGCAAATCTGTTCTAACTGAAATCAACTTTCGGTGCGCCGCTCGAGGAGGGCTTTGAGTTTCCAGCAGAGGAGAGGACCGATGGGTATTTTTCGTGGGAGTTTCTGCCTTTTTGCTGAAATTTTTATTCCATTTTAAAATATTCTTCTCACTTGCTCAGTTTAATTTGTTTAACCCCGTGGGACTCGCATTGCTTGGGACAGGCTGGATTACCCTGTTATTTTTACGTGCGCAGAGGACCAAACTCTGGGCAGAGAAAGGACCAGCACTGTGAAACGATCATGAAACGTGTCTCATTACAAGGGAGAGAAGGAAGAATAAGCAATAATTCACTCTTACAAAGCTTTATTATTATTTTATTGGGGTGGCAAACTCTCCTGATACTTGCTGTTGCCCTGCAAGTCCCAGCTCCCAGAGTCATAAGATTAGGCAAAAAAATCTCAGTTTTCATATGCTGAGAAAGGGCTTCCCAGCTGTCAGGACTGCGGAGAAGAGCTGGAGAGTGTTGAGCTCTAAAGGCTTAATAACGGGAAAGCCAAGAAAACAAATGAGTAGTTCAGGATTTCTGAATGTCTCACCGTTTTCTAAGCTAGTCCTGTCATCTGGGGGATTTTGGCTCTTGTCTTGCTCTTCCAGCAGCCTGGATCACACTCTTCTCCGGTTCCTGTCGGGAAGTGATTTCACTGAGTTCACCCTACAAAATCCAGCTATGTCTCTTACAGCAGACGTGCATAAATATCTGCCTACGCAGACCGCTCTGGCCTGCGACCCCTCCAAAAATCCCAGCGTGGTCCAATCCGCGGGGTTTATTTGCTTGATTCGGGGTAAATTTCTCTCCAGCAGAAATGGGGTTTTCATGCACCGTTTTTTTGCAGCCTGCAGCCGAGCCCAGCAGCACCCTATTGGGCTTTATTAATTATTATCCATTGCTTGGTCCTTGCAGGCGTACAAGAGGAAAACGGAAGCTGCGAAGAAGGAGTACCTGAAAGCCCTGGCGGCGTACCGGGCCAGCCTCGTCTCCAAGGTAGAGCCCGCGCTCGCTGGATGTGGCAATGCTGAATTAGTTGCAACTCTCTGGGACGGAGCAAGTTTATAAGAAATACAGTAATGGTGCTGTCAGCACTGATATCGGTGTTAGCCACCTCCTCGAGGAGCTGAAAGAAACGCTCTGCAGCGCGGTTAGGGCAGGCGCCAGGCTGCCTTCTGCCTTTAGCACCCCAAAACCAGACCCCGCTTTGGGTTGCCCTCCTCAGCAGGCGTCACGGCAGGGGAGGAGCGTCCCCGCTGGGGGACGAAGGGTCCCTGCTGCCTGTCCCCACCGCCGGCGGCCGGTCCTCGCCCAGCGCTGGGGGCGAGGGTGCAGCAAGCGAGGGAGCGCTGGCGAGGGCAGGGGGGACGAGGCTCACCGCGGGTGACGCCGGGGACTGGCCTGGGGGAAGGCGACGGCCCAGCCCCGGGCTCACCGGCCGGCACTGGGCAGCAGCCGGGTGCCAGCATCCTGCCCGCACCCTGGCCCGGGCGCTGGGGCTGTTCTGGCTGCTCAGGACCCTGGGTCCTGCTGCCGCCCTGCACGCTCAGCCGAGAGCCAGGGGTTTCAGGGAGAAAGACATGTAACTGCGGGTTGATGAGCATGTGAGCACGTATCTGCCTAAGGCGCTGCTGTCGGGCACAACCCAGAGAGCCCATTTCGGAGCCTAATAGTGAACTTTCAGGGATTTCAGGTTCATGCAGGAACTCCCGGTGCTGCAAGGCTGCACGTGGGGCAGCAATGATGGGCCAAGTGCCTGCCCATCCCAGTCCTCCAAACGTGGATGCCCATCCCAGGGGACCTCGCACCTTGCCCTCCTCCATGCCTGCAGAGAGGGGACACGGGCATTTGCTGCTTGTGAATTTGGGGTGGCTCCTGCAGAGCTCTAGGCTTGCTGGCTCAGGGGGATGTGCTGCCTGTGGGTTGTGAGTATGTGTATCAGGTTGGTGTCCCTTCAGAGCTTCTCCGTGGCGCTGTACCACGCCCTCAGTACTTAATCGTCGCATTCAGCTGCCATGGGAAATCGTGTGATGTCCCAAATCGACCATCGTCTGCAGGACCCACGTGATTGTGGTGGTGGGCTGGAAAGGCTCAAAGGCCCTGTACAGGCATGAGCACTGTTAGCTCTCTTAACTTGTGAACAGAACAGCAGCAAGGACAGAAAAAGGGAATGGAAGGGACTGGTTGGGGACCAAGCTCTTTTTTTGGTCCCTCTGGAAACCTCTGAGGGTCTTGGCTCGAACGTGCCTAGCAGGAGTGTGGGGCAGGTAGCATGGAAGGCATGGAGTCACCGCACTCCATGGTTTCATATTTTTTCCAGTTTCTCCAATGACCAGTTCTTTGCAGAAGAGCAACGTTGTTTTGAGTAGAACAGCACAGTGTGATCCTGGCTGCCAGGTGAGAAAGGATCTGGAGCATCATTACAGAGCCCATCGCAGGACAAAAACCTCATTGTCTGAGCCAGAAAATGTCCCATTGTTCTTCTCTCTTTCCAGCAGAAATGAGGCCACCATTGTCCTGCGCATTATAGATTGCAGGAATGCGCGAGAGTAGGAAAGCAGAGTTTTTACAGACCCATTTGTTCTCTCTTGGAAGCAAAAGTGATTCTGTCACCCACCTATGTAGACCTAAGGAGCGAGCTGCAGGCAGGCAATTTGCCTCCACGCCAGTTAATGCCCCTCTGGTGCTCCAGGCTCTGCCAAAGGCACAGTTGAGCTACTGGACTTTAATTTCCCAGATGTGGATTCTGCACCCAGCCTGCTGCCGCCCAGCGAGCCGCAGGACTGGAAGTGCACGTGCTGGCTGGTGGGAGAGGAGCAGGAGATGCGGGGAGTCCGGGTAGCTCGGTTGGACGGATGGACAGACATCTCAGGACACGTAACGATGTTTCCTCCCTTCGTTCCTCATCGCTCTCTGTTCTGTTTTCCCACAGAGCTCTGCTGACCAGGGAGAGACGAAAAGTGCCCAGAGCAATCCACCTTCCAAAATGATCCCCCCCAAGCAGCCCATGTACCCGATGCCGCCGCAGGCTTCCTCACCCTACCCCGGCCTGGGCTCGTTCCTGTCCCCATCGGACCTGCAGAACTACCGTGGCCACCCCCACCCCAGCCTCTCCAGGACCCTCACCTCCAAACCCATGCTGCCCAGCATCAGTGCCTCCCCGCCACCCTCCTTCCAGATCAGCCCCCCGCTCCACCAGCAGCTCTCCTTGCACCACCCGCAGAGCTCCCTCCTCAGCCAGCCCCTCAGCATGCAGCAGGTCCCCCAGCAGCCCCTCCTGTCCCCCCCCATGGCACTACAGGTACAGCCCCCCATGAACGCCTCGCCTCCCGGGCAGCAGGTAGGTGCTCAGAGGGGGAGAGCGGGGGTTTGCGGCACGAACCGCGTCCTTTCCCTGCTTCCCGCTGGCTCTGCTGGTTTCTGGGTGGTTTGGGGATGTTGGGTGTCGCTGTTGGCCCCAGGGGAGTCTTCTCCTGGCTCCATCAGCCTGCAGATCTCATAGTTTGGGGGTGACGTTTTTGAGAGTGCTGAGCTGGGAGCACAAGCACCCCCACAAATGGGGCAGATTTGTGCAATCTAGCAATGAAGGCTCACTCAGCGGGGGAAGCTGTGGGGAGTGGGGATGGCCCTGGTCAAAGCTCCTTGTGCACCTGGTCCCCCAGCCTTGTCTGGTCATCTGAAACGATGGGTTGGATGGTCAGTGCGAACCCCCCCTCGTGATACTGCTGAGAGAAGAGGGGACTGGAAGGGCATGGGATAATGGCAGGGATCCGGCAGGGGAGGCGGAGAACAAGGGTAGAGGGACTGCCACAAACGAAATACAAAATCGGTATTTTTTTCCGAAAACTGCCTGGCAAC
The DNA here is from genome assembly GCA_013400535.1 of Scopus umbretta. NCBI lineage: Eukaryota > Metazoa > Chordata > Aves > Pelecaniformes > Scopidae > Scopus > Scopus umbretta. The sequence goes on from VZTL01032113.1 coordinate 7,294, forward strand.
AGGAGAAGATCACTTTTGTGGCGGAGAGCGTGCCCTGTGTGCTTGCCTGTATGCTGCTGCTCACAGCGTAGCAGCAAAGCAGCCCCTCTAGGCCGCTGCTGTGAACGTGTAAAACCCGCTGCAGCCTGCGCCATGCCCGGGCTCGGCCCAGCAGCCCGCGCGCGGGGAGCCAGCCCGCGGGGTCGGGCTCTCTCCTCTTTCAACCTGCTATTAAGAAAACGCACCTGGAGGAAAAATTGGCTATAGCAGAAAACATTTCCTATACCTTGTAGAGAATTTGCCAGTATACGAAGGAGGAGCTGAGTGGTTTCCAGAGTTTCTCCATCTGGAATATGAACTGGATGAACTATTCACGGTGAAGGACATATGCTGTGAATTCGCAGCTGCTACCATTTATTTGATGATACTTTTAACAACTGTAGTATTCGCCCAGCTGGCTGAATAATTGTGTTTCACATGTATGCTAGCTGTGTATCACAAAATTCATACGGTACCCTATGCAATGAACAAAGCTTTTTTCCCCCCCCCGTAATGTGGCCTATTCAGTTTGGGGCTAACTTTGAGAAAACAGAAATTGTTAATTTGGGAACAGATATTGCGGTGGGAGAAAACCAAAGTAGAGCAGGGATGTGGAAGCACAGTTATCCCTGACCATAATAAAAAGACAGCACGTGTGGGAAGGTCAGATCCTCAATCAGATTTTAATTTCCATCCTGCTCAGGGTATCCCAAGTAACTTCTCCAGCACAGTGATTGGGCTTTGGCTCTACATAAGCAAAAGTGGCTTCTGTAGCTCAGTGAGAGTCCAGAAATGAGCAGAAAAGGGGATCCTCATAATCACTTTAATTAGGGTAGTTGCTGTTGCTGAAGGCAGCGCTTTGTGGAGCTTTATTTCACATGTTTGCAAATAAAAAATTAAATGTAAAAAAAATAATAATAATACCCCAAAAAAGCCCACTGCCCTAATTTGGATGTTCTGGGGAAAATCATGTCCTTGGTCAGGTAACTACCATGACTCTTGTTCATACACATTGCCTGATGTTACTTAATTAAGCCAACCCCCAAAGCTGGGGAAAGCTAATCAGTTTTCAGATAAAACAGTCCCGCGGTGTCCTTGTTAAATTGCCAGCAGAGCCAGCTGATGGAGAGAGCATTGCTTGTGCGGATGTTCCTTACCTTGTTACCGTGCGTTATAATGGGGTAACGCGTTACTGCAGAGGGAGCTGCGCTTCCAAGGGGGAAAACCTTTCTGCCTGCCTGCCTGCTGATGCAGAGGCTGTCATGACCATGCGTCTTCTGCAGCCGTGCACCACCCCTCCAGGAGGGAGGTCCTGAAAAACAAGAGGGGGGGAAGAGGGATGTAAACCAGATGTTGCTGCGCTGACACCCGCTTGCAACAGCTCGCACTCCGCAAGGTTCCACCACGGTGGGTTTGGGTCCTGGGCTTGGACCCGCTGCTGTCCCTGGGGCTCCCCCCGCGCTCTGCACTGCCGTCTTTTGGGGGCAATGCATGTACACGTGTTTGTGCAGTATTATTAGATCTGCTCTTTCTCCTGCTGTGTATACTCCCGTAACCCTTCCTTTCCTTTCCACCCTGCAGGACTTCTCACATATTTCATCTGAGTTTCAAAACAGTGTTGGACCCCGTTCGCCTGGTGCATCAAACCCTCCAGGAAGCACTGAGTGGGACAACGACTACCCCAGCAGAGAGTGTGGGATTAACCACTGCAGGCCAGTAGACAAAACAGCACATTGCTAATGGGCTTTCTATTACCTGAACCGTGACAGTGTACAACAGCTGAGAATCTGCCGTAAAATGTACAGCAAGTTGGTAGGCTAATGATGGTGGGTGAAGTTCAAGGCTTCCACTTCTCTATAGGCTCACTGAAACGATGCTATGGAAGCAGGTAGCTTAAAGATCACAGATAAATTCTTCATTGGGTGTGAAGAGGTTTCCTTTTTTTGTGTTTCCATCCCATTAGCAATGGATGAGTTTGGCGTGTTTCCTTCTAGAGCAGGACAGGGAAGCCCAGTCTCCCAAGCAGAATCCCTGGAGGTTCGAGGGTAGCCATGTCCATAAACAATGTCCTTCTGTTCCTAAAGTGATTGCCCTTACCCCTGAGGCCACAACCTCCTCTAGGTGTCTCTAGCAATGGGTCCCTTATTGGTCCTGGGGTTTAACCACAATAGGGTACAAAGCCTCATCTTCCCAAGAGCCGCACAGTGCTCTGGTCCCCTGCACCTTGCAGGAAAAGGTCTTCTGCACAGGTCTTCCCCCTTACGCCCTACAGGCTCTGGCGGGAAGGTGCCAGTATGAAGACCTGCTCAAATTCCCCAATAAACAAAAACGTCAGGGTAGTCTCAAAGCTGGGGAACAGCAAGGGTGTGACAGCTGTTTCCAGCCTCTGCCTAGTCCACTGCTCTTGGCTCAGCAATAGGAGTTTGGAGTTTGCTATTAGTTTGCTATTGTGCTGTGTAAAACAGGAACGGGGTTTTCTGGGAGCAGGTAGGGAAGGAGGCTTGGTAGCTTCTGCGTATTGTTTGATTTGCTCCAAGTACTGGAACATAGTGCTTTCACTGGAGATAACAGCGAGCTCCCAGCTTTTTCAGAGCACCGCTCCTGCCTGTGCCAGCAGCGCACTTACAATTGCTGGGCTGGGCACAGAATGTACAGACATTTATTTCTTTCAGGGAAATAAATAACTTGCTGAGCTATTAGAATATCGCTGCTGTCTGCCTGCCTAAGGGTGCTCAGCGATGTGGATTGTTCTGGGCTCTGCCAGGGACCCTCATGGGGTCCTTCCTCAAGGCTCTGCAGGCAACCCGAAAGAAGGAACCTGTCTGGGACTTGAGGATAGAAGTCTTTCTAGATGCTGCGGGCAAAATGCTAAAGATGCTTGGAGGGTTATGGCACGTGGATGCCAGTTTCCAGAGGTCCTGAGCCAAGGCAGCTCCCACAGAAATTAGCCCCCCCAGAAATAAGCATCGCTACGTAGGGGATCAGCTGGGAAAACACGCAGTTCCCTCTGCAAACCCCACTGCCCAGGCCCCATGCAGAAAACTCAGGGCACGCTAGAAACAGGTGGAACGCTCCCGTAGTAGTCAGGACTGAGTTTTGTGTTGCTAAAACAAGCTCTGTGACATCTGGCTGGAGTGGCGTGTTGTAAGCAGAGGGCCCATGCAACTCCTGATCAAAGCTCATGCATTTCATGCCTTTGTCACAGCAGAAATATCGAATTTCATGGGTTTATCGCAGCTTCCTGGAAAAAAAATCATTCTAAAACCAGACAGATTATGCAGAGACTTCCAGATAATTATTAGAGTAGATTATAGCAATGAACTCAGATGGATATAGATCAGTACTGCCGAGAGTGCTTAGTGCACCGAAAAATGTCATAGCCTGTGTTAAGGAAGGAGCCCATCTCCTGTGGCTAGAGACGCACGAGCTCCTGGCAGCCCAGCTCCCAAAGCTGGCTTGTTCTCGTTTCACTGTGACGCCTGGTGCGTCAGCAGTGCCCTCGCCTCCTGCCCCTGCTAGCCCCCGGTATTTGCTGCCTACGTGCGTGCCCTGCACTGCTTGCAGCATCCCCACAGATTTGTAGGACTGCAACCCCCGTGTGTCTCAAGGTTACACTCGTGGCGAGAAAAGAGACGATCTGGCTCTCAGCCTCGTCCTGTCCGTACTGCTTTCTCCAATGCACTCGGCACCGATTTGCCGGCGACGTTCGAAGTCGCCCTCGGGCTCCTCTGCGGCAGCTTGCCGTGAGCTGGGCGTGAGGATGCCGGGCGAGCTGCGTGCCTGGACGGCCCCGGCAATCAGCAGGACTTGGGCAAAGCAGCGGTAAAGGGAAGGCAGATCTTGTTGGCTTTGATTCATCAGTGCGGTTTTAGGTATAATCGGGAAGTCTGTGGATCATGTAATTGCCCATTTCAACCTCAGAACTGCATTCAGCTTAATTGCAATTAAAGCAGCACTCTGAGGAGCAAAATCAGCAAGTGGCTGGAAAGGAAAAGGATTCTTTTCTGTTGTGATGTGACTCAGCTGCAGAGTCCCAGATGCCTGAAAGAGAGGATCGTACCGACCTCCCAGCACACAGGCAGTCCTGTCCTGCGCTCCGGGTTAGGATTCTTATTTCGTGTCTGACCTTGATAGTTCTGTAGCTTCCAACATGCGTTGGCACTGGGTTAGCTGGGGTAAAACCTCCCAGTCCTACACTTTCTTTTGTGTTTGTCATCCAGGCAACTTCTGAAAAACTAACAACGTTGTCTTTTTCTCTCTGCCCTTCTCCATCTAATAAGGGAACTGCTGTAGGTTGGTTTTGTTCCCCAGCCTGTCAGTGCTAGTTAAAATGCCATTAACTGGCACTTCTTCCCTTATGCCCCTCAAATTCTAGGATCCTGTGAGCAGACACTCCTTAATTCATAAACAGCCATGTTAGAGACAGAGTTTTAAACGTTTCTTAGCTCATGCTCTCCCCATTCTTAAAGATTTTGTGCACACTGACTTCCATCCAATTTTCCTAGCTCTTTCTGGACTTAAGCCCAAGCTGTCCTAGATTGCTAGCAAAGACACGGGTGGCGTTTCTCAGTTCCTGCTTAGTTCATGACTATCACTTCCCACAAGCAAGTGCAGCATCCAATTTTATGGCTTTTTGCCATCATATCACAAAGTACTTATACAGTGCCCTGTCTCCCTCGCCTCACAGCCTTGCACTTGCTCCTTCCCCCGGAGTACCCGTGTTTTGCAGTGACTTTCTCCAGGGGAACTGGCTCACCCGTATCAAGGGTGCAGGCTTGGTTTACAATCACTTGCAAATCTTCCATAATTCCTCGAGGCACCTCACTTGTTTTTTCTGCCCTGTCTTCTGATTACAACTCTTTCCATACCAAAGCCGTTTTCAGGTTTCGTTCACCTTTGTCTCCTAGCGTTTAGGCATTTTGGTGATAACCCTGAGCTAGATTCATCTTTCCATGTCCTTCCTCTCATTTGCAAGGCACGGGTTAGGTCCTTTTTGGGTACCACCATGTAGCAACTTTTCTCCCCTCTTCCCACTCTCCTTTGGGCTAAAACACAGGACGTTCTCAGTTGTGCCTTGTCCAGATGCACAAAACCGTGTACAGCCACTTCATCTGGACACTTACAACCTCAGTAATTCCTGCTAACGATGAAGTGATCCTCTCCAAACGGGGGAATTTTCCAAATCAGAAGCTAAATGAGCAAACACTGTAAAAAGGCAAGGATAAACCATCACAAATGCACTTAGTTTGGATTAAATTATTTATGGTAATACTTTGTAATGAACTGGGAAATGTTCTGTAGCATATTTTGTAAAATTAATGAAGTTTTAGTAGTGGAATACCTCACTGCCGCTCAGTGGCATTAAATCTTCACTGAGTGCAGTGGGGAAGACTCTGCATTTTAAATGCAGATTATAAAATGGGGAGATTAACAAAGCGCGGACTCTTCTGCGCTCTATCAGAAGACAGCTCTATCACCAACAGCATTGCCTTGCTGTCTGCTATTTCCCTATTATTCCACTCGTAAGCACACCCACACCAGAATCTCCCAAAGCTTTGCAATTCTCTTCCCCACCTTTGAAGGCCAAGATGTCTTTATGGGGGCAGTGATGCTTCCGTCAGGTCTGCGTAGATGATAAAACCCATTAAAATGCCTGGATTTCAGGGCAAAAGCCACATAGGGCATCAGCCAGGGGAGAGGGACTTCGGCCACTCCTCCCTCTACTATGTCCTGGAAAAAAAAGAGCATCTGGGCTCCTTCATGGGACACTGCTGATGGCAAGTTAAAAGTGGCAGCCAGCCAGCACGGAGGGTTGAAGCACCGGGCGCTACAGGCAGGGAAGGGAGTGGTGATGCCTAACTGCACGCCTTGCTGCAGAGCCGTCCGCACGCGGGGTGTCTCGGTGGTGTAAGCTGGCTTCACGCTCCAGGACACACCTGGATCTCTTGAAATCAAAGTCATTGCTTCCATCATGGGATCAATTCGAGATCAGAGCACACAGCCTGGCTGCTGTCCCACCAGCCCTCCTCCAGAGCCTCCTGTGAGTAAGGCAGTACCGCAGTCTTCCTTGGGTTCCTTGTACCTCCTGCTGTCTTCCATCAAACCCATGGGAAAGAGCAGCTAATCCTGCTGTCTCAAAGATTTTTTCCCCTCACTTCCTGATGATTAATTTTTCTAGTTGTACTTATTTTGGGAGAGGAGAGAGACATCGAGCAGATGGTGTCTCTTGCTCCCATGCTCTTCAGCCATGAAACTTATGTAAATCCTCCTGGACACCCGCAAGCATCTTCAGGCCATAAGCCCCTCAATCATATTTTTGAGACCCTCTCCTCCGTACGCAGTGTCAGAATGACACGGTTTATCCCAAAGCAAGTGTGCATTTTCTAAATCTCCATGGCTTAGCCTAAGTACAGTGTGTGATGAAGAAGGGGGCCGGTGGCCAAGGGGCTGATTCCAGGCACAGCACTCCACAGCAGGACGGTGGAGCTGGTACCAGCATCACGCTGGCGTGTTCTGCAGGGAAATCCAGAGTCAGCCCTCCCCTGCAGCCCCAGCAAGAACAAAAACTAAGCCACAGGAAGGAATTTATGTCTTAGCCCTCACTGCTGAAATTCAGAAAGAACTAAAATTGCACCAGGAATTTACTCTTAAAGCGCCTTCTGCTTGGTTCATCCCTGCACACCCGTGCCTCGCTGCAGACCACGTTATGTTTTGCATTATGGAGTGCCGTAAAACCATCGCACGGCTGAAAATGGGTGTGCGACCAGGTGTGCAAATGCTAATTTCAGCTCCCCCAGGCGACTTCCCGGCTGTTTCCCTGCCCGTCTCACCTTCTGCCTCTCATTTCTCTTACAGCATGCTGCCAAGGGACAAGGCACTCTACCTCACCTAAAACTCACCATCTCTTTTTGAGGAGGCTCAGATGAAGGACACTTGAGAGGGTCTATCTTACAGACTACCCGGCGAGGCACCGAGCAAGTCATACGGACGAGAGAGCTACCACTGCACCTCGTCGCTGGCTTCGTTTCCAGGCTCTAAGAGCAGTTTTCTTTTAATATCTTTGAACTCTAAAGTCTACTTTCCGTGGAAGCCCAAAACCTCATAAAACATGAAGAACAAAAAATTTAAAAAGTAAAAAAAAATAAAATAAATAAACACAAAAACAACAAAAAAAACCTAAGGACACCATTTTTCTGCTTGCCATCAGCTTAGCTACAGACTATTTTCCTAGTGAACTGCTTTTAGACACAGCATAGGCCCAGGTCTGGTGTCCTACAGCATTAGGCCAGCTCAGTAGGAGGATGCACTCTTTTGACTTGCTAACAGCACTAAACTTTGTGCAAGAAAATGTGAAGTTTGTGTGAATATTGTACATGCAAAGGCCTTGGATGTCTGGCGAAAAAAAAATACAAAAAATAAATAAAAACTATTGCTAGGTAGGTGGGGGGAGAGAGCAGAAGGCAAAATACGAGAGGAAAAATGTGAAAAAGATCATGAAAATATAATTTGTTGGATAGTTGTAAGTAGTTTACTAAGTGTTTTAGAGCTGTGCTAAAGACATCTTTAAGATTTTTTTGTGAAAAAAATTAGTAGTTTACTTTATAGTAAAAGCATTTTATATTAATTGTAGCACATTTTTTAGTTATACATAGAAGGGAGATGTGTATAAAAAAAACAACAAAAAAAGCCTGCCAAACTTGTTTCTATTATTTGTACAGCAAGAAATGGACAATTTATATCCATGTTGTATGGCATTATTATATTTTTTCTGCCATATGTCCATCTATTTAAAAATTGCTGACAATGATTTTTGTCTATTTATGAAAAATTAGAGAGCATAATTACAGTTTCTCATAAGGTGCATTTTTGGGTTTTTTTTATTTTTTATTTTGTTTGACAGTGCTGCTTTCGCAGCACCTGGCACATTCGGTTCACAATGCTTATCTTACCTTTCTTTATAATAAAACATATGAAAAGTAGAACTGAACCAGCCTGTCCTTATTCTGGGGGCACGCCCTGGAAATGTCCCGGCCAGCGAGGGCCCTGCCTTGTCCTTGTCCTCCTCGGCTTTCCCATCCCTCGCTCCATTCCCATCACGTTCTCACTTGCTTTCTCTTTCCCCCGCCCTTTCTCTGGGCCAATACTAAGTAATTAAATATATCTGCGGCCACCCCCAGCGGTGAAGGCGATCACTGAGCAATGGCAGACAAGCGTTTCTCTTTCATTTTCTTGGGAAATGCCAACGTTACACTCAGCAAAGGGTGCGTTCCTTTCCCAAGCAATAACTTGTTGCCCTATGCATTTGCTTACAAAGCTACCCCATGCCCCAGCCCGATCGACCCTCCTCCCTTCTGAAAATGTCCTCACAGACGTGGGGGGCACCCGGCTGCCTGGTGGCCACCGGCAAATGCCCACGGGAGCCCCATTTCCAACTTTTCCTAGGAAGCACGGATGAGCAGGACACGAAAGGGATGGAGAATTCAAATGGCATAAGGATCGAATTGTCATTTGCCTCCTTCCGTAGCAAGGATGGAAAATTCAAATGGGACAAAAAATAACGTGATGTGAAATTCCCCACCCTGGGCCACTTGCCTGCAGCAAACGGCTTAATCAGCGGACCATTTTAAGCCCAGTTGTGAACGCAGCTTGGCCGTAGGGTTCTCACCAGGTCGTGTCACTAGCAGCGAAGTTCTTGTCCTTCAGGTAAGGCCCAACGTCTTCCATTGTGCACTTCAATGGACAGGGGAAGCTGGGGCTTGCCTGTGTTTCTCATGCGATCTGGGGCATTGAGTCTCAGTCAGGTCCAAATGCCACAAAAATGGTTTTTCCCCACTGCTACCCGTCTTCTGATGAAAATGGCCTTAACATTTACGTTCTCCAGTGACTTGAAATAACTTCTTTAAGCTTTCAGACCATTTTAATGAACCGTTGAAGAGCTCACCCTTCAGAGTTAAGGGTTTTTTTGATGAGATAAATGGTCATTTTCATCGCCTAATGGTTTTACATATGCTATAAAACTCGCTGCCATGCCCTGTGCCTATTGCAGTAAGTCCCCATTAGAATACCAAGCCCCAGCTCTTGCTGGCCCACGGGCCACTGGACACGGCAAGGAATGTGTGGTGGGAGTTGTCCTGCTGTGTTCCTCTGTTTGACGCCTGCTGTAGCATCATCCCACACACCCTGCTGGCACACCAAAAAAGACCCATGCCCAAAATCCCACCCAGAAGCTGCCTGCTCTGGATGGGGCAATGAGGAAGACCTTCTGAGATGGACGGGTGGTTTGGGGCATGGTGGGTTTGGACCAAGCAGTCCCCAGCAGACACCACCCTGGATGCCAGCAGCGGTGGAGATAACGGCACCATGGTAAGGGACAGCAAGTCCCTGGAGTTGCAGGACCCCACAGAGGCTTGAAGAAACCCAGGGAGGTCACAAACTCCTTCTGCAATCAGCCTGACATAAAATCTGTGTTCTCCTCCACTTCTGAGGCCATCACAGTGCTATTTGAGTGGCAGTCCTCTCTGCTGAGAACATTTGCTTTCCCGGCATGAGAGAGACATGAAATCAAGATGTAACTCTGTGAATCAACTTTCATCAGAGCAGTTACACTTTTAACCCCAAGCTTCCTGCTCTCTGCAAGTATAAACAGAAAAAGTGCCTGTTCCTTGTCCCATTGACCATGGTGACTCTCTATTTTATTCTGGTATAAGCACAGCAAAAGTCTCACCAACACAGCACAACAGCTGTGGAGATGGGCAAGCAAAGAGAGCTGCTGGATAAAGCTATAAATGTGGGACTCTTCCTCGCTGGTGGCCAGCAAAAGGCCATGAAGCTCCCCTTGTATCTCCGTAATCTTGAGCCATTTGAAAATAAGGTAAGGAGCATAATTAAAGTACCTGAGGAGCAGCACGAGCAGCGACAGCTCAGCCCAGCTTGGCTAGGCTAGTGGTGAGCAGATAATGACTCTGCAGTATCCGAGCCAGGAGATGTCTTCCAAATACGCAATTATTAAAATGGGGGAGGGGAAATAGGACATTAAGATGAAAACCTACCTTGAGTTATCACAGCAAAGAGATGGGACTTATTCCAGGGAGAATTTCTGAAAAGTTTTTTTT
>VZTL01032115.1:0-18110 GCA_013400535.1 Scopus umbretta
TGGTGATATTTTTATCCCAATAATAAAACCATGCCTCACTCTTTCACAGTTCCCAAGTGATGCTTATATGCATTTCAGTATCTTCTTATCATTTGTGGTTAGTTTCAGATCTCCCTCTTTGGCTAGATCATGCGCAGTCTTTCTTTCCAAACATTTTTTTGTAATATTCAATGGCACTGCATGCCTCCATTTGTTTGCTTTCTTTTCAAAAGCAGTGGATGGTTCTCCATAGTGAAGATTTTACAGACAAGCAAAGTAAAACAAGCCTCTTTTCTCCTTGCCTCTCTTCACTCTAACAAGTGAATAGCTCAGATGTACGTTAAGTATTTGAAGGAATAATATAATTTAACAAATGTACACTGCTCAGTGACCTAAATCACCTGCTTTCATAGACAGTTGACATTATTTACATTCAGGCTTTTTTGTAGAGAGGCACTTTGAATGACCCTTCAGAATGAATATGCGCAATAGGAACACTCTACCCGTTGCATCTGCACCTACCACTTACGGTATGCCTCTGGTTACCCTGTGTTTTTCAACCAGGTGTCTACAGCTCTGAAGAAAAAAGATGTCTTTTTTTTTTGTCAGTGAAATCACTGACTTTAAGACCATGCTCTGTACACAAACGGAACTTGATTCCTTTCACTGATGAAACACATCTAGCATACCCCAAACCTGACTGTCAGCTTCCGTACAGGGAGCCAGCCCTTGACAAGGGTGAAGCCAACATTGGGTAATTTCAAGACAGACAAGAATAAGCTTCCTTTTTGTTGTGGTATCTGATGTGGCTGCAGACATAAAACATTCAGAGACTTAGTTGGTGTTTTTTCAGAGAAAAATATTTAAAAATGAAGCTATAGTTCAGACAGCTGAGCTGACAACAGCTTACAGAAAGTGAACACAGTAAACAATTGCAGAAGTCTCCAGACACTGCAAGACAAAAAGAGCAAATATTTTCTTCCTCTGAAATGCAACTTGTTTCACTAATTTTTATTTGACTGTATCCCATTGGTATCAGATAACAACGGGAAAAAAAACACTGTAAGACTATGGAGTGGTGTCAGTATGGATTTAAATTAGAAATATCATTACAACATCATGACTTTCAAAATTATTACAATTTTAATGGTCTTTTAATTAAGCCTTACAAATTTACAGTTTGTTTGAGTATTGTTAGATTATTTTGTCTTGCCTATATACAGTTGTGAATATTATTCTATGTCATTGGACATACTATGATACAAAATGGGGCTTTGAGCAACCTGGTCTAGTGGAAAGTGTCCCTGCCCATGGCGGGGGGGAGGAGTTGAAACTAGATGATCTTTTAGGTCCCTTCCAACCCAAACCATTCTATGATTCTATGAGTCTATAAAAATATATAACATCTAGGAACCTTTATTTCCAAGTTCATCCCTGCTACAAATCCATTGTCTCCAAGTGTCGACTCTGTGGTTCCCCGATCAGTTAAATGTGAGGAACTTACCTAATAAAAATCCTCCGATGAACCGAACCAGAGCTAAGATGATAAGAAGCCCTGAAATGAAAGGACCTTGCAGGCACTGAGTGCCAGAGCTGTGACCCTGTTGGGGCACCTCCACCTCTGAATGCCAGTCTCAAATCTGACAATTAAAGCACTAGTCTTAACCACCAGAAGCATCAGAAAGTGCTACCTAACCATGGACAACTTAGGACTTTGGAGTTGATGGTCTTGAACTATCCATAAGGGTATGATAAAGGTTTGCAACCAACTGTAGGCACCCAGATCACATGTGATGTGTCATCTTCAGTCTATTCTGCCTTCTTCTTCATGATACATTACCCAACCATAGCAGGTATTGCATGACTTCTTTTTGCCACTCAAAGTATTAACTGCAGAGTTATTTAGCATTACATAGCATACCACCTCATTACAATCTGAGAAGGAAGAGCCATTGTCTTTGTGATTACCATAAAAAAAAAAAGATATAGCAACTGGCAAAATAAGACATTCCAAACCTATAATTATGGTAGCTTGCTTATAATGTTTCTAGTCCAAATACAGGTAACATAGGAAATTTCAAATCTAATTGACTTACCTGCAGAAACCTCATGCTGACTCCTGCGCAGGGGGTGCAAAGCTCCCATGAAGAGGGAGGTTAGAATTAAGGAGTGGGGAGAGAATGTTTATTGTCCTTAAATGTGCCTTAAGCAAAGAGTTGCAAAACTCAACCTGATGCTGTCTGTCTTCTTAAGAGATACATCTCCCAAAAAAACTGGGCTTTTAATTTACAGGTCTCAGAAGAATGTGAGAATATGATAGTCTGCATCTCTGTGGGGACCAATTATTGCTAGATGTGTTTTTTGCACAAGTAGAAATGGCACAAATGCAAATTAAACCTACAGGGTCTAGTTCAGCCTCCTATGCNGGAAAACCTGGGAAGCTAATCTGTGTGGTACACTGAATCTGCTCTCAAACACAAGAACACATACAGTTTCTATATGTATTCTGTAATGACCTCCAGTACGATGCAGAAATGTAGAGGTGGCTTTTACAAGATATCCAGCAATGCAAGGCTGCTACATATCGGATAAGATCCAAGCCCTTGCTGTGTAACCTCCAGAACCTTAATGATGTTCTTAATGGATATGTGGGCTGAAATTTATAGTTTCAACATGAGAGCTGAGGGTTGCAGTGTTGTGTTTTGTTTTTTTATTTTTTTTTTTTAATTAAAGAAAGAAAGAAATAATATGCCAGAGACGGCAGATATAGCTTTTTTCATTTTTACAATACTCAGGTAGTCTACCATGTTTTCTCGTGCAGCATCCCATTAAATCTGTAAGCCAGACTCTGTGTCCCAGATAAACTAGCTTTGTTTCAGAAGTATGGGGCAGGGAGAGAGACTACAGATATCATATATATCTTACCTTGAACTTCAGTGTCCCATCTGGAAAATAAGGATAATGTTCCTTTACTGTATAAGTCTTAATGCATTACATACATAGCTTTCAGGGCAGGCCTGAGCTGGATTGTCTTTTTTAATAGGCACATTTGAAAGTATATATTACCCTCTCTCACTTTATGGTTGCTGGATAAATATAATGAACTGCTGGATGTAATCTGAAAATGAAGCTGAAGAGAAAGATTAAAATGGCATTTTAAGATTAGACTAGTTTATAAATGACCCTTGACTCTTCCTGTTTGGCATATGCTGCAAAGAAAAGTGTATGTAAAATGTACTTCCTTCTCACTTTATCAAGTCTGTATTATTAAGGGTAAGTTATAATCAGATAAAACAAACCAAATGAAAATATTGTTAAAATTATCTAAACACAAATTAGAATTATTAACAAATAAAAATAACTCCCTGGATCCTTTTGTAAAAACAGTGGTTCAATTTTTTTAAAGTTCACATGGCCTTTATTTGTAGCTGCTTTAGGAAGTACATGTTTACTGCCAGTAAACAAACCAGAGCAGAGAATACAGCCACACAAAAGGAAGCATTTTCATTGACAGCATTTGAACTATCGTGCAACAGTGCTTCATCAGGTGTCAGGTTACATCTTAGTTCATTAGTTCCAGGTGTTCTAATTTTTTCAACTTCCTCTTTTACAAGTATTTTACATCATTTTACTCTAATGATAGGGTTTAATTTTAACTATTGGATATATCAATTTCACCACAGTTTTTCTTCTTTTTATTTTAACAACTTGAGGACTCATATCACAACTCAACTGTCTCTTTGTTCTCTCAGCCAGATTTAAAGCAAATTGCCCTATGTACTACAGCAGTTTTGAATGTATTAAAAGTTTTTAAAATTGTGAATTATATGAAATATTCTAAGAGTTTAAGTTTAAATGATGCAATTAGCCAGTTACAACTGGACTACTAGGCCTTATTTAAAATAATGAGGTCTGACAGTTATGGAGCCTGAATTATTCATTGATAACTAGCTTTTCCTCTTTTGCAAACCATGGCTAACATTAATAACAGAGGTGTAAGTGTGATAACAAAAGAGTTTGACATTGGGAATACAAATACAAAAGTGCTAAATTCTTCCTTAATTAAAATTACTATACTAGTAATAGTTTCCAAAGGAAAATCATTAGGACTAATATTTTCTCATACATTTCAGCATTTGCTTCTGCAGGGAGTCACTGATTAAAGTAACAGTGCTTGATGATTCATCATCTGAGAGAATACTCTTAAAATACAGTTAATTTTTGTAAGTGCATTATTTTAAGGATGCTATTTTTAAAATAAAATGCAGCACTTTCTATTGTGATTCTTGCACTTACCACACTTCTGAAAACACATACTAACAGAATGGAGCCCTCCCTGTGCTCAAAGGTGTGCTGTTTCCTAGTGCTTTTCATCTTTCACTGGCCCATTCTGCTTCCTCCACAATTGCTCCATCAGCCTCAAAGATAGTTGCTCTCTGTAGCACACCTGAACACAAATAAAATGTTATTTTTTTAACATGAATACTAAGATTTGTATCTAGTGGCTAATATTTTTAGAAAAGCCTGAATTCCCATGAGCTAATTGCTTGCTGTAAGTCTAGATGTTTTTCATTAGAATTACTAAAAGCAAAATGGAATCTTTACATAAAACAATCTAACAATAATGAACATATCTATCTCCTAATTACTCAAATGTTCATATGCATCTGGATGTTTTTTATAAAAGAAAACAGAGTTTATACAACTGAAGCAGCAACTGGTATACATCCTCATTCTCTCTCAAAGCAAAGCAAATGAAAGCAAAAAATAAATTCTGGAAGTAGGACATGCTAAAATAGTGACTCATCTGCAAGTAGGAGTGACTGATCTTTGTCTATAACTCTTGGTTACCATAACAGACAGCATTAAATTATCTATGATATCAAAAATAGGGATCTTAAACAAGCAGAAGCGTAGACTCAGTTTGGGATGACCTGTTGAGTTACTGCAATTACACAACAGATCAACAGTGCTGTTTAGAAGACAATTATGCAACTGACTTTCAGAGTGACACGTATAGTTGGCATTTTATGTTAAGCCTAAAGAGGCTGAACCTCCAAATGGATACAATGCTTCCTGTGCACCTAACTTTGGAGCTTCTGAAGATCGCAGCCTAAATCTGTATTTTAATAACGTATGCTTCTATTATATTGTATTGCTATACAGTTTCCCAGTGCAGGGAGATCAGAGAGGTGAAGGTCAAAATAAATGCTATACAGATATCGAAGTCTGTTCAGTGCGACTTTGAAAAGGAGGATTTGAAAGATGACTATTTTTATTAGTGCAGATGCATACAATATAACCTGATTTTTTTTTTGTGCAAATGTCAATTACAGTATACATATTGTTCACTGAAGATTATGTCATTGGTCAAGAGGGAGGAGAGTCCCCAAATGAATGATTAATAATCAATGTGTCTGGGTTCTTATTTTATTCCTCAGAAAGGAAGAATGAATTACTGGTGTCTCTCCCAAAAATGGAAAAAAGTCTCCCAGAAATAGGTCACACCACCTACATCTGTACACAGAGGGGGCCCCTCTGTAAGTGGATTTCCCTGGTTTGGGCATGGAGCCTCAGCCTCCCCTATTATATCATTGCTTCACCTTCCTACACTCTGATGCAATTAGGGAGAAAAGGCAATACAGCTCAGAGTCCTATTAATTTTTCATATAGTCATGAAAAGCTCAGAGAAAGGGTGGAGAAATACCTAGGGAAAAGGGTTTTGAAGGAGGCCCACGATAATGCCTGGGCATGTGGTCTCTCTACAGGTGACCCAAAGCCTTCCACCAAGTCTGAGCCTACAGCAGACCTGTGTCCCATGATGAAGGCAAATCAGACTGTGACCCCAGAGGAATAAGAGGGACAGTGAGTGGCTTCTGGAGAAATCTGCATTCTCTGACATTCAGTGATAAGCTCTCTCCAAGTAGATGCAACGTGTATTAGATGTCTGCATGTATCTTTATGAATTTATGTATGTTATCATGGGGTATCATTCCTTTTGGAAAAATAACATTACTTTGCATTGATAAACATTAGGTGGAATCAGTAGAAATATTTGTCAGGGCCATATGGCAGTTTGTTTGGGGTTTTTTCCCCCCAAAGGGAGAAGTCATGTGTAGAAAGAATGGTTTTATAATTATTCAATCTCTGTTAGTAGCAGAGTAGGGAATTACTTTAGCTTACTCCCATGTTATGTTCTAGGTGCCAGTTAGATATGCCTCCAGGCAGGCTTAACTTGTGCACTCTCCATTTTGTCAAATTTCCCGTGTCTTTTCTTAAGGAAACCTGCTAATTTTAACAGCTGTGTCACTCTCCCTCTTTCTTTCCTTTTTTTCTCTCCCTCCTTCTTTATCCCTTTACTGCTGCTGCTGCTTCCTAGATGCAATCACAAAAACCCAAACCTGAGACACTGAAGTGCTGGTATTCAAAAGCACCCATTATTTTATGCTAATGAATGAACTGTCTAGTAATACAATATTTCACTTGTTGTGCCCTCCTGGTGGTAGCACAAGATAAATCCAACGGTGTCTTTAATTAACTAAAGAAAGCAGAAACAAATCTCTGTGGGTTAATAATATTTACGGCCTAAAAATGAACAAACTAAAGAAAGGGAGAAAATAACGTCGTACACTTCAGAGAAAAATGTAATTAAAATAAAATTCTTGTGCATTCTGGAAAGTGCATCCGTAAACACGTGTGCAAGCAAGGCACATACCTGTGTGAGACAAAGCACTAAAATTAAGGTCATCACTAAGGACTTCTCAAGAAGAATTGTTAGATCTTATTGTCTACACAGGAATTAGGTCTTTTTTAATCCATGAAATACACACTATCATATGGTGCCTGAACCTTAATTCAAGTAGCTCAACAACATGAATAAGAAAATGCCAGGTCCATTTAACTGTGTCCTTTGTCAAATGCCAATAGTGATGGTGACTTTTTATAAATATCCAGTAGTTAAAAATATAAAACACTCTAAGCAGATAAGGCTACATGGGTTGTATTAACGTGAGGTCATTTCACCCATTTATGATTCCTCTTCTTTGGCTGGAGACACACATTTTGTCCTATCCCTTAAAATAGCCTGTGGGTCTGGAGATTTCTTAGAAAGAAGTCAGCACAGACCTACATCAAAGGAGATCCCAGAAAAAGCATCAGAGCTCCATATCACTGTGCTAGCTCCAAGGGGGCCTCAGAAATTTAACTCTATGGGTTGTAGAGATGCACTCTCAATAGCATAGCCAAGTTATGGACTGTTTCATGGCTTTCCCACTGAAACATGTAAATTTTGAGGTTCATCTGAGCAAAGAATCCATGTACAGCTTTAAGCCTCAGCCATGCACCATCCAGTGGAAAACACTTCTCCAGCAATAAATAGCTGAGGCTGTTGTTACTGAAACCTTTACTTGTGCCTGTGAGACTTGTTCTTTCATCAAATTACTTTAGTTTAATTGAGAAATCTATATTCACACAGAGGGCATTAGCATGCTGGGATTAAAATGACGAGCATTTCCACAGGCCTATTTGTATGATGGACTGAAGATTGAATTTTCTCACAGTTGTGCAACTAAATATAGAAGGATGACAATATAGCATATTTGAAATTTGCCTTGACCACACATGCACACCCTGTGAAGCGCTAAGCAGTTCTGACTCTTTGTAGCCTGTCCCCTTCCTGCTCTTGAATTTTTTATGCCACCTTTAGATTGCTGGGTCTTGATATTACTGCAATGTTGTCTGATTTAGGATTTACAACATTTATTGACAGCAGGAAAACACACTCCCCCTCATATCTCTATAACTCTTCAGATCCTAATGCTGACCATGATCTCATTACCCATTGCTCAATATCTAAACCTTGCTGTTTAAGTCAAGTAGACATTTCAGGATGATATGTAAAAAGATTTGTTAACATTATGAGATCGATTCACTGCAATGAATTTAAAACAAAGAATACTTACTGACGTGTGTCACTACATCACACACACACTGCTGTTTATAAAACCTATGAGGTTTTACAAGGTCCATCATAAGGTAACCTCTAAATAGAAAAGCAACAAATTGTGCCTATGCAGAAAAAATTATTCATGAAAACACACAAGGAATTACAAGAAATATTTTAACAGTCACCAGTCCAGCTTTAATTTTTCTGACACACCTCATTAGTGTGCCCATTGCCTTAAACTCTGATTACCAACCTCAGGTGTGAGAGGCATGGTGTTGTACGATGGCATGTCTCTGCCTGAGGGGTGGGAGCTGGGAGTTTCCCCTTTGCAGGTCCCACGCCCAGCCGAGAGGGGGTGAGCAGCACCTGCCTGGAGGGGCAGAAATGTGCAGAGATGTCTCCTGAAGACAAACGCTGTGGGCAGCAGCTGGGCAGCTCCCTCTGTCCCTGCTGCAATGGGCTCAGCAGGGCTGTCCCAGAACTGCACTGTCTCCACACCACTATCATCTCTTCCTGTGTGGAGAAGGGGATCTCCAGCTTGACAACCAAGTGCTTGGAGGATGCTTTTTTGTTCACCTTTATTTCTGAGAGCCGCTCCTGTGACTTGCAGGCAGGTCCCCAGCCAATTCCATGATCCATGTTTGTCTCTCCTTCCTGTGCTTGCCGATCAAAAGGGACAGAGCTGCATAGAGAAGGGGGCAGATAAATAGGGGAAAAATTTATAAAAATGAGCAAGCCAAACTCTATGCACGTTGGTAGTCTACCAATCCCCATTCCCCCCTGCCCCTGAAGATATAATGGCCCAGAAACATCAGATTATCTCTATTTTTATAACGCAAATCATGGTTTGTTTGGGTTAAAAAAATTAACTTCAGTTTAGTGTCATCATTTATCTACATGCATGACATGGATGGGACAGCACACTAGTTTTGCTCACATCATTGTTTATGTACCTGGAAACCAGGGACAAATGCACATATCTAGAAGTGATAAATGTAGAAGCTCTGCTACTTTAAATGCCTCTTTGAATTCCACTGCTCATGCAAAATTATTTCTGTCAATATTTTAATTTCAGTCGGAAGGGTGGAATCAAGGAAAGAGTGACACCCAGGAAAATGGTTGTCAGCAAACTGATGACTACATACCATAATTAAGAAATAATGTAAAGAATGAAGAAGCCTGATATAAATGCTGTTGTATTTTTGTAAGTCTAGTGCTAAAGAATCAAGGGTGAGAAGACATATTAAGAGATAAATATTACAATATTCATCACTGTATACTATTGTAAGATGCATTATATACATAAATGATCATTTCTGTAATCATAAGAATATTAATGTAGCAGCTAATAAATAAAATAAGCACCAAAGGACAAGAATATGACCTTAAAATCCTTACTCAGCTGCCCTATTAACTTTCTGAACACCACTGAAAGTGTGTGTCAGCTGCTTAAATTAAAGGGAGAGTAATTAAAATTACACAAATAATAGGTGACTGGGGTCAGTCTCCATCACCCTATCTCCTATATTTCAGAGTATTTTACATTTTTTCCATCAATATGCAATCTTAATTTTCCTTACACATCTCTCAGGTACTCTTGGTTTAAAAACAACTTACCATAAGAAGCAGAGCTGTTAACTGATGGTCAGAGCATGGGTTTTGGGGCCACACTCTTAAATCCCTTTCCATATCAGGCAAGTTGACTTCTCAGTATCTCTGAGTATCACTGTACTTTGTCATCTTTCTTTTTAAACAAGAACTTTTAGTAGGAAAAAAGGAAAAGAAGAAAGAAAAATCAGATCTGTATTTCAGATCTATACCCAAGATCCCCTTTTCAATGAAGATGGCTTACATACAGAAAATGAGCAAAAAAGTTATACTCTTATATTCTTCTCTGGGACATTAGAAGTCACAGGCAGAATAGAGAGTGCCTCGATAATAATCCAGACTTTTGTATTTTTACTGTAATAAGAGTAGTAATAGTAATAATCATAATAATAAAAGACTTGAAAAACTGAGACTGGGAATTGAACCAGACAAGACACGAGAAACCCAAATGGCAGCAATATCTCCCCATAGCGTCCTGACCAGAAATGGTTCTTTCCTCAGAAAACATTGAGAAGCTTCTCTTAATGCCAAAGCATTTTACAGTCTTTGCTGGAAGTCATTGCACAGGTACAAATTATTTAATAATAACAATGCTGACAATTTATAGGCATTCTAGTATTGTCCGTAAAAAAGGATTTTGAGGGCACAGCCTAAACACAGTATCTAATGTATGTTTTCAGCAACTCTTGGAATGCAAGAAATAAGTGGAGCTATTTTGTGCTATTAGTACTATGTATTGATAAGGTAAAGGGGGAAAGGTCTAATGTAGGTATCTACCTCCTTGATGGAGGCATTCTGCAGCCCACAGAGGCAGGAGGAGGAGAGGGGAAGGGGCTTGCAGCTCTAGGAAGCCCAGTGCACAGATGGGTTTCACAGGTGTGCACACCAGCTCTGTGCCCTTTGCATCGCAAGGGCAGTAATGCCCAAAGCATTAGGC
This sequence comes from Scopus umbretta, assembly GCA_013400535.1. NCBI lineage: Eukaryota > Metazoa > Chordata > Aves > Pelecaniformes > Scopidae > Scopus > Scopus umbretta. Next base: position 10,470 of record VZTL01032115.1, read on the forward strand.
ATGGGTCCAATCCCCTGCAATAACTGCATGACTGCATGGGTTCACAGAAAACTTAAGGAGGGAATGAACAAACACTGGGATATGAAGCTATTATCATTGTTTGTGGTGTAAATAAGAATTTAAAACCTTTGCAGTTGACTTGTTGGAGCTAACAATGGATATTTGCCTAATTTTACTGACTTCAGTGCTACTAAACCCACTTCATCGCCCCTTCTGCATGACGAAGTCCCCTATGTTTTATAAAATTCTCTTTTCATTAAATAATCATAATTATTTTTCCAAATGATTTAGCAGAATTGAAAGTATTCTGTTTTCTTCCTCCATAGTCCCACCTGTGCAGGCTCTAGGTCAATATTTTTTTTGTTGAGGGGATGCTATGCTCTGGCTTAGATTTGTATGTGCTCGTTAAGGCTCTGATTTCAGTGAGAACTCCAGAGACTTGCAGGGAAATCCTGCTGTTACGGCCATTAGTGTTGTAGCTCTGGAGAGCCATACAGGACATTTGCTGTATTAGGCCTGAGGGTAAGCTCAACTCTCTCATCTGCAAGAGGTATTCTGATCAATGGATGAATATGAATGATTCCTAAAATGATCCCTGAGTAAGTAGAAAAGGAATTATTCTACAATGCTGGCATTATAGAAGTCAGAGAAATATGGGTGAACACAAGTAGAGGTTGGCAGAATGGGCTTTAGCAGTCCCATATCTGCTCTCACAGACTACAGCTCTTGTCTTTCTTCCCTGAGTTATATCAGGAACAAGCTCATCCACACTGGAAGTTCTGTCTCAGAAGTTACACAGAAGTAAATCAGGGCATGCTAAAAAATAAACACCAAAAAACCCAACCAAACCACAAAACCAAACCAAACTCAAAAAAGGCAAGTTGCCCCACTATATAACTCCTTTATACATCATAGCTACTAAGTAGACATAAATATCTCTAGCTCTGGTAAAATACAAGAGAGCATGGTGTATCTCTTTAACATACCAGTATTGTTTACTGTGTTCCCAAGGCTTTGGGCTATGGAAAAATTACTGAGAATGAAGATCTCCAACAGAGAGCAATGGCACATTTGGCAAAAAATAAGATTAGATTAAACCAAACCAAATAGAATAAGCCATTCTGCATCTCTCTCCCCTCCTTTCTGGCTCTGAAATCCTTCTTTCCCAGTAGCTCCACAGGAATCTTACCCTGCCTGATACTGAATTCAGATAGGATTCAGCTATGCCACTTAACCAGCTATTAGAGATGGTGGGGAATCACTCTCTTTTTGAGAAAACTCAGAAATGTACAATTCTGCCTCATGACAGTAGAGCACAGCAGTGGCTACACACTCCTCTTGCCAGAGCAAAGTAAACCTCCCTCCAAATCATGCCTTCTCCTCAGGAAAGAAGTGAGAGGCTAAAATACACTCCCTTCCCATACCTCATACCTTGCACAATGAAAGCAATTCGGTATAGACTTGCTGCTGTGTAGGGTGGCTTCTTGCTGCCCTTCACATGGGCCTTGGATGTGCATGCCTGGAGGTCATGTGGGGCCATCAGCATCCAGCTACCCTCTGCACAGCTGTTCTGCCTGGGAAAAGCCAGCAGCTCAATGGTAGGGCACTGACTGACAGAAGATCTTTGGTTAGTTTTTTTCCTCTACAGGTAAACTTTGGAGTCTTTCTTGAGTGTTTAATTTCTTTCTTCAGGTGGTTAAGGAGGTGTAGTCAATTTATTCTTCAAATATTATATACGGAGACTAAGTGAGCCAATCCAAAAAAAGAAATACCTCTTTCTCTCCCTCCTTCCCCTGACTTTTCCTTTATCCATCTGTTTTCCTTGTATTTTTGTCATTTCTCAGTAAAACTGAAGACAGATGGGAAATGTAGTTTCTTACAAAGTCATTGCTGGTTAGAATGTCACTGAACTCAAAAAGACTTTATTGCAGTCCTCTTACAAATTGTCTCTCTTCAATATTTTCCTAACCACCACCTTTTTTGTGATGGCTGAATTTAGGAAGCAAATTCTCATTTTAAACAGTCTATTTTTACAGCAACTTATCAAACAGTGGCCTTTAGCTGTTGTTCTGTGACAGCCACTCTATTAAAATCCTGATGTAAACAAGTGGAGAAGGTGAACTAGAAGTGCAGATATTTGCACAGCATTACTGTCAGGTAAAATTTTAAAGATAGGTTTTATGAACCCATTATTTGCAGTCAAGGCTTTTGACTACAGCATCTGAAATCATTTAAGTAGACAAAGTGTTTTGTCAAAACATACTGCTGGGAGTCAGTATGTAGCTTCTTTTTATGTAATTCAATTTGGTTCTGTTGTTTGCATGAAAGTGGGGTATCTAGCTGGGCAGCAGTAGTGGTGCTGTGTATGATCGCAATATGGTGACTTTCCAGTGTAATTAACGTTAAATGCCTTTTGTTTTCATTTAGTGCTTAATGCATGCATAACTGCAGTGTACATACCTAGACCTACCAAGGAAGATGCATGAGGGCTTTTAAATACAAATAACAAAACCCAACGGTTTTATAGTTCTCTTCTTAGGAGTAGGAGATGCACAAGAACATGTGTCTGCTTTAAAAGCATGACCCTCTGTGTCCTGTAAAGCTCTGCTTGACATAGCATTTGAAAGAGATGGGCACTTTAAAAGCCAGAGCTATTGCTGGTCTGTCAGCCCTGAGCCCCCTGCCCGAGGTGATACTGAACAGGACTGCCCTGTAACAGGCTGGCTTGCTATGGCCCTCTGAGCAGTTGTATAAAGGCAGCATTATTAGAGCAAAGTATGTGCTAGCAAACCTTCCTCCACCCTGGACCACCACCTTGAGTGTGCCAAGATTGTCTGCTGATGTGGCACCTTTTGAAGAACACAGCCTAAATTTTCACCAAATATTTGCTCACTCACTTAAGAGACTTTCTGGTCTACACATTTCCAGCTCCTCTACTTCAGCTGAAGCAGCAACAGGCACAGAATGTGATCTGAGGAGTTAAGAGGAAGTTCAGTAAACCCGATCCTGTTGGCTGGGTCTTCTGAGGTATCGAGCAGTACCACAGAGGTTATGTGGTCTGGCATCATTTCACACAAGATCAGCATTTAGGCCAAGCCATACCTTACAGTATTTTTCATCTTCATTTTGAATGGAACCAGCATTTCCCAAATGTACTTTGAGAAAGTTGGGAAAAGATGGAACTGCAACAGTTCCAAATGTAAGTTCCAATCTTATTTCACTTAGCTACTACTGCCAACAGAAACAGTGATGACAGGAGGAGGAGAAGGTGTTTAGCTCCTCATACAGTATGAACATGCTACTTTGATATATCTTGTGTACTATTGTATGTATAGTTTGGGAATGTCTAACCAAATAAAACACATAGTGGACAGTAAGCTATAGTATGAAAGCTGCAGGACATGGGGACCAGAACTTCTCCATAAGCATATTGGGAGAACAGTAGTAGGTAGATGGAGAAATCTGAGGCAATATGAGACAAAGAAAGCATTTACCAGACAGTAGCAATGGTGAGTGTAAGGAAAGAAAGATAAGCAGCAAAAAAGTTGTCAGATAAAAGGACAATAACTTGGTAGAGTAAGATTATAAGTCTTTTAGTAGATCCTTTCCATCCAGCTCTTCCTTTTAGAACTTTATTTTGATCTGCTACACATCAAAGCCAGATGAATTGTGTAAAATGCTCAGGCACCCTTTGTGCAGACATAATACTACATCTCTGCACATAAATCAGATCATTAAATTAGTTACCATAGGGTAGGGTTTGAGAAAGCTAACAAAAGAAAGCAAGCCACAATCACTAATATATGTTACTAAAATCTTGCCTACATGGCCATGTAACACTACTGTATCTGCATCAGTTAAGAAAGTCATTAGAACAGTCTTCTACTGTGTATACAGTTTATTTGAAGATAATTCCTACCTTAGTGTAGCATCTCCCTGCAAAACCAGTGCTTTTATAGCAGTAGACCCTGGACTAATATTGTGATAGGACTCCAAAAAGCTCTTCCGTGCATCACTGGAGCCACACAGCTGTAATTTTCATGTATTAGTAGTTCCACATTTCAGTCCAGTACTCCCTTCTTTTCAAAATTGGTCCTGGTTGTACCATTTAATCTACACTGTTTTCTAAGCCAATTACTTGATGCAGTATGACCACTGGTAGTATACCAGCCTCAAATCCTGTTCTGCCACAGCTGCAAAAGGGGCACTGAAATGGCATGATACCAGCTCTGTTTGGCCCTGATCCAGCAAAGCACTTAAACACCTGTTCAACTTAAAGTATATGAGTAATCCCATAGAACACAAGACGATAAATTCTTTGAACCAGTATCTGCTTAGATTCATTGATTGTGAAAACAAAAGAGAACATCTAAACATCTTGTCTGACCTCCTGTATACTACAGGATTTCTTTGAATTCAGTCTTCCTCAGTCTTTCCTTTCTTTCAGGAAAAAAACATGCAGTTCTAATGTTTAAATTTTCAGTGATGGAGAAACTACCACAGTTCTACATAAATTGTTTCAATGGTTTAGAGTCCTCACCAGTGCAAATTTATACCTTTTTTCAACCAAGACTTTACAATGTCCTTTGGATTCACTGAATATTGTTGTGTTTTTATTAATTAGACTGAAGAGGCATGTATTATTACATTTCTTTTTCATATAAATGCTTACAGCCTACAATTAAATCAGCCCTTAATTTTTACTTTGACAAACTGATAGGCAGTGCTCTCGGAAGTTTCTCAATACACAGCAGATTATTTGGCCTTTAATCATACTGTCTCTTCTCAGACTCCTCTTGTATTGTTCTACATCTCTGCAAGTCTGCTTTCTGGAACAAGATACAGTATTTCAGGAGAGGTCATTGCTTACCGTATAGGCAATAGCGATTCCTACTTACAGTCCCTTTTTTCCTCACCAGGGGTAAGACAGGACCTTTTGGCTTCATGGTCACACTGAAATTTTACACAGAACCATTCTTCACCTGCCAATTCTTTCAGTGTAATTGTTTTCTAGGACAAGTGCAATCTCCTTTAAGTGCTCACACACATTCTTTGTTCCTCAGTATATGCCCTTACCTTCACCAAAATGCATAGTTTGTTTGTGCCTAACTTAATTGTGCCCAAACTACCCTATAAAAGTTTTCATTATTCCTTCATCTCTTATTTATATGCTCTATTCACCATCTTAGTGTTTTCTACAACTTATTGTGACTCTTGTCTTCGACATCATGAATTAAGATACCAAATATAGTAAGATTAACAACACACTAGAGACAACCATGCTCAGTGGATGATCCAGCATTTCCAACTACATTTTGAGACCAAAGTCATGTTTAACTCATTTAATATGTACCATATTGCTTTTGTAATACGCAGGTTTTGTAATAAAATGTTGGGTGATATCAAATTCAAAGCACTTCACATAAAAACAATCATCTCTCCCTATTTATGTATAACATCCCAAAGTTTTCATCAAAAGATATCAAGTTATTCTAATGAAATCTAGGTTTCATTAACCCTTACTGATTGGCTTAAATTATGTCACACTCCTTGCATAATGTTGCAATCTCAATATCACTCTATTATTTGCTTGTAATTTCTACATAAAATCATCCACAGTTCCAAAATACAATACATTTTAAATTATTATTATCATTATTATTTACAGTTTGTGGTAGGAGAACAAAGAAGGGGATCCACTGCTGTGAAGAGAGAACCCATGGGCTGAAGATCTACCTTGAGAATTTTAACTTCTCAGAGGTAAACAAAGGTCGAAAAGAAAAAAACCCAGAGAAAAAAATCTGTTTCTAAGGCAGAAAAGAAAGGATTAAAAAGGCTGTTTTAATGAAGAAGGAAAAAGGGAGAAGAGAGGAAAAAAATCAGTTATCAGAGATGCTTGGAAAGAAAGCGGAAGGGGGTCGCTAGGGATGACAGAAGTATATTCAAGATACTCCTAATGCTAAATAAAAGATTCCAGGTTGAAGGATGAGTGACAGAAAGCAGCACATGAGAGCAAGGCACTAGTCTTGTGTAAGCAGTGCTTCTGTGTAACTAAATACTAATGATAGTTAATCATGGGTTTACACAGGAAGAGCAGAAGCCTTAGCACATACAGAGTCTGATCTCACGAAACCTATCCATGTACATAAGTCATTTCATCTAGCATTTCAGCTTCCTTTCACACACTCTACACAGAGACAAATAGGAAGCAATGCCACAACTGACTGGTGCCATTGACAAACACAGGAAAACACTGGAGGTTGGCATGGTGAGGACATATTCAGCTAAACCTGACTTCTCTTTTCCCAGAGAAGAGTACTTAAAAAAGAAGAAAAAAAAAAAAAAAAGTAGTCTTTGGAGAAGGACAGTTTTAACAAGATCTTTTCTGTTTGCTCCATCCCCCTGTGAGGGTTCAGAGCACTGGAATTTCTGCAGGCCTCTGTTTGAAAATAAGGGGCTAATGAAAAGGTACGTGCATGGCTTGCTAGCCTAAACTAGTCCTCCTAGAATATCCTGGGATTTGCCAAAGCACTAAATGACGTTGACATAGAACACTTTAAGGGAAAAGTCACCTTTTATTCTTTGCTTTTCAGTATTTAGAAATGTAGCTTCAGTTTCCTTTGTGTTTTTTGTATAAAGGAAATTCATTTTGAATAGAGAAGGGTCCATTTCTTTAGGTTTGATCTCAATGGATACTGAAGCTGGACTGCTGCGCCTTCCAACTCTTGCAATTTCTGGGGAAAGAGAGGGCAGCCGGGTTTAGATGAAGAGGACAGAGAAATAGTAAAAAAAGAAATATTTAACATGGAGAATCTCAATTGCTGAGAAGAGCAGAGTTAATGTAAGGCCTAACTATTTCTATGAGTAGGTACAATTAGAACTTTTGCTAACATTCTACACTGTCTAATTTATTTTCAAGTCAACCAAATTCCATGCTGCATTGAAATTTCCTCATGGCCATTTTAACCCATGAATCTATTGTGTGCTCCATGAAGGTCAACTTATTTAGATGTCCAGATGTAGGCAGGACATTGCAGACACACAGTTCCAGGGAATGCATGCTGCTCAGTGGAGAACCGGGTCCTCGGAGATCACAGATAAGCCTCATTTCGCATATATCTGCTCTGCCTTTAGATTTTTTTTTTAGTCTAATAGTTTTTCAAATACATGGTAGAATCACAAAAAGCCACTGCTGTTCAGGGAAGTTCTGCATGTGCTCAGACACCTTTTCTTTCTCTGCTTTGGATCTATTCCTTCCCCAGTGGTAAAGCATAGTAAGGAATCCTATGATGATAGAAGCAGTCGATACCTTTGTAAGAACAGAGAGCTGTCTTTAGCACATGTATGCCTTTAGTTCAATAAACAACCTAGGTCTGCACCTAATTTTACACTGAAGGATCTAATACCAGCAGAGAACATTTGCAGCATGGTACAATGGTAGTCTTTTTAGCTAGACATTTCCTTGACTATAGTAAGGCTTTTTCTTCCTTCTGGCCTGGAAGGGGGGGGGATTCCATCATGTGTGATTTACACTAAGCAATACTTTATTTACAATGCAAATATTTTTCTAGTAGGCTCAAATATTTGATATGTAAATAAAGAAAACAATTTAATCCACATTAAAAAAAGAAAAAGGAAAAA